>RJWM01041120.1:0-15084 GCA_004363535.1 Dasyprocta punctata
AAAACCTTGTCTAAAAATATCTAAACTTGCTTATTTTACTTAGGGCTATATAACTAATGAGAGTTGGAGCAGTTCTACAAATTCTGTCCTATTTACTATTAATACAGTATTTCAGAGAAAATAGTACATCCTATAATACCTAGTATACTGTGGGGATAGTCAAAAAGAAGTTGTGTGTGTGTGTGTGTGTGTGTATGTGTGTGTGTGTGTATGTGTGTGTGTATGTGTGTGTGTGTGTGTGTGCTTCTCGATTCTTCAGTTTTCAAGAGAGAAATGGAAAGCACCATGAAACGTTACCACTCCTGTCTCAAATAAAGAGTAAAGAAGGGACCGGGCATAAAGCTGATCAAAAAAACCTCTAAAGCAGAAGGAAGCCTGGCATGGTGGTACTCAGTGGTAATCCCAGTGCTCTGGCAACTGAGGCAAGAGGGTTGCGAGTTGATTTCAAACTGGGCAGCTCTGAAGGTTGATGAGATTCTGTGTCAAAATACAAAACTAAATAAATAAAAATTTTAAAAACTGTGCAATAAAACAATAAAAGGCCTGTGGATTTAGCTTAGTATGGAGGCCCTGCGTTCAACCCCTACATTCACTACTGAAAATAAGCAATAGAAAGAAAGGGAAAAGAAAAAAAAAACACCCTCAAATATAATGGGGCTCCCCAAAGAAAATACAGAAATCATGGTATATTCATAAAAGATATAACTAGATACAGATAGATAGGTGATGCACAGATAGGCAGATAAATAGATAGATAGCAAATATAATAGAATTCTCCAGAGAAAATACAGAACCCATAGTATATCTATAAGCAGATATAGATAGATGATAGACAGATGATAGATTGATAAATAGATAGATAGATAGACAGATAGACAGATGGATAATTTTAGGAAGTTGATTTAAGTTTCAGGGCCAGCAAATCTGAGTGGGTAGAGCCAACAGGTTCTAGAGACACGCACAGTGGGTACTGAAGCTGCACGGAAATGTGAAGACAGTCTAGAGGCTGACGTTCTTTGTCCTTGGGGCCTCTGTTCTCTTCATTCAAGGTCATTGGTTGATTGGATGAGACTCACTGTTACAGGGGATTCTCTACCTTGCTTTCAATCTATGGACTTAAATGTCAATCATTTCTAAAATTTACCTTTACAGTAACATCTAGATTGGTGTTTGACCAGTTACTGAGTCCATGGATACCATGGCCCAGCCAAGGTGACACATAAAATTCACCATCGCAACCCGTAAGTAATGATTGTTAAATGTGAAAAGAAGAGTATGAAAATATGAGCTGAAAAAATATTTAATCACCATAATTTGGGAGTTAATATCAATATAGAAAACTTCACAATGCTAATCTTTATCACTACATTCATTACATAGAGTAGTATAAGAATTTCTCCAGGAAATTATATGCATAAAACACCTCAAGGAGTATTTAATTAGTCATTTACGTGTCTACCAAGCATCTAATAGATGTGTTAGATGCCATATACTGAAGTACAATATGCCAACCAATGAGGAAAAAATAAAATTCGTAGACTCTATTCTTGAGGATCTTACAGTCTGCTGAGAGGAGTGCAGAAACAGACTACTTATATAAGAATAATTAGATTTTTCTTTACTGGCCTCTGTTAACACTTTGCTTATTATTATATTTATTAAAACTTACTTAAATTGTCCTTGTCTGATAAGTTGATGAAGGGGAGGGTCATATTTCTAATCATTTTTCTTCTCTTCTAGAATGCCTATCACAAGAAGGAATGTTACCAAATTTTAGCATCAGTAATTGACAACTTCCTTGATAAAAATACAATGCATGAATGTCAAAGGATGAGGGAAATACAAATCAGTGATTTTATCAAATAGTTTCAATGGAAATTATCCTCAGTATATATTTATATTAACTTTTAAATATCTGAATGACACTGTTACTAAGCAGAAATATGGACAAGACTTTCTATAATTCATTGAACCCAAACCAGTTGGTTGTCCCCAGGATCAGTGGGAAAGCAGCTACTTTTATTTCAGACTTACATTCAGAGATCTCCTGCCACTAGCAACCATGACCTTAAAAATGCTCCTTACACTGCAGAGCCCTACTTTATTTCTACTGGGTAATTAGATCAATTGGTTTTGGAGTTGCAAGGATGAAATGAGACCCCAAATTAGATTCTAAGCTAAGGACAGCACCAAAGAATAGCTCATTCCATTATCATCTTATGGTTTTGCCCTCTAAAGTTTGCATGCTTCACATGAGGTAGTGGAGTATAAAAATCGCTAATGCAGTCTGGCATGACGCTGTGTCTCTTTTCCACCCATGTCACAGCTGCTGCCATCCACAAACACACCACACACAAATACGTGCACACACGCACACACACGCACGCACACGCACACACCCCCCTTCTAGCAAAGAATAGTATACAATTCTATGTTATAAAATGACAACTGTTAAAAAGTCCTGCAATAATAATTTGCTGTCACTTGCATGTTAGTCAAAAGGCAAAGTACCATATGCTTCAAGTACAATCTTAATTTAGGAATAATAAATATGCCTATATATAAAAAAGATGTTATTGAATACGGAAGAGCAAGGTGAAGAAAACCAACACAGATAGGAATTGTCTCCTTGACTTTTGTGCAGCCACTTTCTGACTACTCCATTTTTCCAGCTAAACTACTTAAAAAGACATTTGCTTCAATATGACAAAGTCAGAGAACACTGTGTTCTCTAAAACTACGCACCAATAAATATTCTGTTTCTTTTGGAAAGCAGGGCTCAAATTTTGATAAATGTTTCTCAGACTACCAGGTAAGAATGAAGACAGACTAAGAGACTACGAATCCAACTAGGAATTTTCCCAGCATGTTTCATAAAACTGTAGAGACAGATGAGCTCAACCAGCCCAAGCTGTTCTTGGTAAGACAAAACAATTGAAATTCACAGAACTTGTGAGATTTTTCTAAAAGCAAACTGTTTTCAGAACTCAGAGTTTAAAGACATATCTCTTATCTCTAATTCTGGTGTTCTTTTCATTA
The DNA here is from genome assembly GCA_004363535.1 of Dasyprocta punctata. Taxonomy (NCBI): domain Eukaryota; kingdom Metazoa; phylum Chordata; class Mammalia; order Rodentia; family Dasyproctidae; genus Dasyprocta; species Dasyprocta punctata. The sequence continues at coordinate 3,040 of RJWM01041120.1, forward strand.
ATAGTTAACATTAAAATCACAGTTAAGGGATGGGGATTTAGCTCAGTGGCTTAAGTGCCTGCCTGGCAGTCATGAGGTTGTGAGTTCAATCACCGGTACCAAAAACAAATAAAAATAAAAAACAAATAAATAAAATCACAGTTATTTTTAAAAATTATGTATTTTGAAAATTATGAGAATACATTGTTTTTGGAATTAAAAACAAATCTTAATAGAAGTTGCATTTTTGTATCTTCACATATTATTCACAGATAAAAACTTCAGTGAATTAGAATTAAGCTTCTCTTCAATCTTACATGCAGAAATATTGGTAATATTCATACTGAAAGTATTAACTAAGTTGAATTTTTTAGAGATCCCAGATTGGAGATGTCCCAAGCAAAAGTAAATATCATGAAAGTGACTTCAGGTCCCAAAGAATAAACCACTTTTTTTCTCATATTCTTACTTAATCTCTGTTCTTTCATTTTTTTAGTATGTGACAAAATTGCATACATTTAAGGTGAACAGCATCATGTTTGGGGATACACGTACTTTATAAAATGATTACCACAGTCCTGCTAATAAGTAAACCCAGCCTCTTCCTCACTTGTACTAATTTAAAAGAACTTATTTGACTGTAACACAAACATTGCTTGTGAACAATTTTAACTTGTGCAGGAAGCCACACTGGAAGCTATCACTAAGAAGACCAAAGCACAGTGTCTGAACCCATCTGAGCACATGGAGGAAAATGTGCACCAAGAAAATCTAGAAAAGCCAGGGATATATCTCAGCAGCTGCCTGGCAAGTGCAAGGTCATGAGTTTGATTCCTGACACCAAAAAATGTTGCCATACAAAATACATGCAGATTTTGGATTTGGCAATGCATTCAGTGAATGTATCAATTATCTACCAATATTGTGTACTGCAAGCTATGAGCATGGAATCCACTCCCTATATTATTTTTAGAACAATATCAAAAGAATATAATCTTTCTACCAGTCTAAAGATATAATTAGAAGTGAAGTTGATTTATATTTTCTTCTCTCCCTCTTCAGTTTTACACTGGAGTATCTAAGCAAAGGCCCCCCTGCTCCACAGATGAAATCCCAGCGTGTGATGACAAAGAGACAGCACCTACCAACAACATACTTTATCAGTCTTCCCTCTTACTAGAAACTCAAGGATTAATCTCTACATCAAATATCATACTGAGCAGAACAGTGTAAAGTAGGCGTTCAGCAACGGTTTTCAATTTAAGCAGTGGGAATATGATTCTGGTCATAACTTTGGCCAACTTACTTTTCTGGATTGTCATTTCAGCCTTTCTAATTTGAAGGCATAATAGCTAAGTTCAGTTTGATTGCAGAGAAAATTTCATATGGCATTCTATTTACTAAAATCATGGTATTTGTTAGTTTTGGAGATTATTAAAATTCTACTTTTTGTACCAAACCATGATCAAAAAATATTAGCTGCCAGTAGTAATGCTAGTCATTTGTGAAAATGTCACAAATTAAAAGAGAATGGTATAGGAATGGACACAGTGAGATGATAGATTTTATTGATCAACTTTAGGATAAATTTATTAATTCCATATTTCCTGGAGAGGCTCAAATGTTCTCTAGAAAATGTTGAGTATTGTCTTTTTTACTTTTTCTTGTTGCTGAGACAAAATACCCATACTTCTGTTTTCTGCAGTAAGTCCCTTCATCCTTTTCCATCTAAGACCTTTGACTACCGTTTATGGCAATTTTTCTCACTTTAAACCAAAGTTAAAGGACAAGGGTTCATGTCGCTCACAATTTGCAGAGGTCCCAGTCTCTCATTGGCTGACTCCAAGGCATGGTGGCATGGCAGAGGGAATGGCAGAGGAGAAACAGGTCCTGAAAGGCAGAAGGCATCGAAGTAGCAAGTAACCGGCAAGCAGTGTGTGACAAAGAGCTGCCTCAGCCCTCATTCTGTCTTGTATTCTGTCCAGGCCACACATCTTCAGGGGAAGTAGCAGTCACACCCAGGGACGGCGCCCCCATTACCCACTGCAGAGCTGTGCCCAACTTGTCAGTGGACTAAGTCAGTAGTCACATGCCCTTGATCCCAGAATCACACACTCTAGACCCCGACACCTCTGAAAAACCTCACTTATGACCACATGAGGCTTTGGGGTGACATCTACATACAAGCCATAACAAGGGTGGAACACTTTAAAGATCAATTTAATATTAGAGATGGAAGGAAAAGATTTAAGGTGGTAATGACTTGTGAACTTTATTTCTGGAGTAGTGTATCTCATGGATATATTTCCAAAATGTACGACAAAACTAATATTTTCATCTTCCAACTTTTTCCTGCCCTCCCTTCCAGAAATGGAAAAGGTTGCCTGAATTAAGTCAGATCTTCTAAAATGAGTTAATCTTGACTGAATTTTTCTAGACTTGTGGTAAACATCAAAGAACATCTATCACAATTTGCAATGAGACAGACTTAATAAAATTCAATTTTTAAAAATTAAATGGTGTCAGTAATGGATTGGTGCCAGGATGTATGTGAATATCAAAATCTGAAGATACTCCAGTCCCCTATATAAAATAAAATGCTTTCATATAAAACCAGTGTGCATGTTCCTGTATGCTTCAGATCATTTCTCAATTACTTATGAAAATTTAAACAATACAGGTGCTACATATACAATTCTCATACCTTATATTTAGGAAATAATGATGAGGACAAAAGTTTACATTTCTTTCTCTTTCTTTCTTTCTTTCTTTCTCTTTCTTTCTCTTCTTTCTTTCTTTTTCTTTCTTTCTTTCTCTTCCCTTTTTTCTTTCTTTGCCTTGTTGCCTTTTTCTGTCCTCTTTATCAGAGGGATGCTTGAAGACTGACATTTGTTCACTCTCTGCACTCTCAACTGAGTCGTCTTCCTGAGATTACTCACCACGTCAGCTTCTGTGGTCTCCACTTCTCACCACTTGCTCATATTCTAAGTACAGGTGAGCATCCTCAGAGAAGTTTGCAAGTTTCCCTCAAGGTAAAAGGATAAAGATAAAAGCTGCTATTGCTTTTTTGGCCCAGCTTTGGCAGTAACTAAGCAATGTATCGGACATATCAGGATGGTTACCCAGTGCTGCCTCTGATTTATGGGAGTGTAGTGTTAGAGTATCACCACTAAACTGGAGGGATAATTGAGTCCCATCTTGGAGAATGGCTGCCAAAAGTGTTGGTTTTGATTCAGGAATCAAGGCCTATTTCAAGGCTAGCTAAGTACTAGCCACTTTAGTAAAGTGATCCTACTTCAGTTACATTGGTTGAGATGGCTCAGCTGGAGTGAATGTCAAATCGAGGGTGCGTAGGGTCTACTCACACCACTATCTCTACATTGGTAGAGAGCAGAGTGTTAGCATTGAGCTATTGGATATATTAACCTGACTCAAAGTAGTTAAAGAAAATTTGACTGGAGTTTACCTACAAGAGTCTGTTACTTAGAACAACGGCAAAGAGAAAGACTGATGCTTAGGCTGTCCACACACAGGCAAGGTAATTATCTTCATCCTTGGTCAATTCCATAACCAACACCAGAAATAAGAATACAAGCATTCTCTTGTATAATATTTGGAAATATCTTACATGAGATATTTCAATTTCCTCTAGGTCTGAAATATTCTTTTCCTCAAAGAATTTGATATTTTACAAAGGAATAAAATAGTAGTAATTTTCCATATTCTTTGAACTATATGCTTGCTATAGATTCAATACCATAGCAATGATTAAAATTGCTTTAATCTTAAAGTAATCTGTGTTTGGGCATGGATGACTAGAGCAGCTGTGACTCTTAATAATGTAAGGATCAATGATCCTCATCAAAGCAAATTCAGTCTGAGAATGATACAAGCTTTATGAAAGATGACAAGTATCAAATGTGAGGAAATTTTTATTTCTTTAATTTAAAATTCAGTCAAATTTCAATGAATGAAAGACTCCATAGAATCCATTCAAAAGCAACAGCCAGAAGAAAAATTCAGGGGAAAGACTGTATCACCAACACCAGAGTAAGACACAACAATGTGATAAATTAAGTTGTTCTTATTTTGGTTTCTGTTTTCCTGCTTCTGAGTAAAAAAATAAAAATCTGAGAAAGGTTTTTATGAAATTTCAAGCTTATGTATTTACGAGGACATATTCATTAATACTGGAGGAATATGGTAGATGTTTTAGGGAAAAGATACGCTATAGAATTTAAGACGTATGAATGTACTGAAACTAAAATCACAGCCATTGGTAACAGTAAAGTGTTTTGTTATTTATATAGCCATATTTGTCTCACACAATCTGAAATAACAAGTGAATTAACTTTGGATAACCTGAAATCAATCAATCAATAAAAAATTAATTGTATGTATGTTTTATTTTTGGAGACAACTGAGGCACAATAACAGACGTGCTGATAGGACTAACAAATTTGCAGATTGTTCATTTTATTCTAAGCTTAGACATATTATCAGGATACATTTTATTACAGTGACACGGATGGAGATTTTTGGCTTTGTGTATATTGAACTTCATGACAGGTGGGATAGGCATTTCTATCTGAGCTTTCCAAGTTCCTTCAGTAATGAATACATGCTACAATACACTTCATTACCGTCTTACAAATGCTGGCTTCTGAACACTTCCAAATGCCACTAAAGTTCTCTATATTTAAATCATCAAAATAACTCATGGCATTTTTCTAATATTTTTATGTTGATTCATAATAAAACCATTTAAATGCTTTGTATTCAATACAGAAACTCTTTGATAACTTGACATACCTCGATACAGAGGTAAATGTTTATGATATAGTCTACTTTATGGCTGCTTTACTTGAAGTGTACTTTATGTAGTGGCTCGGTGGAACAACGGTGATTCTTTGCTGTTGTTCACTCATCTGAATTTCAGATGGGATTGATGGGGACAGCTCATCGTGCTCTATGCTGCATCATTTGGGCATTGCCCACCTGACTAACTGGCTTCAAAGAATCAGTTCCAAAGTGACCCTCCCATGGCTATCACCTGTAGATTCCTTCCCACTTGGCCTTCCCCTGGTTTGGTTCCTCATTGCATAGGAAGTGATTTCCAAAAGAGACACCCTAAAATACAGGAAGTAGAAACTGCTAGTCTTGAAAACTGTCCCGCACACTGCCCTCGGGTTCAGTTTTATTATATTCTACTGATGAAGCAATCGCAGAATCTTATCCTAGAGGAAGGAGCATGGGCTCACCTCATGACGAGAAAACTGACAATGATCTGGAGACCATGGATTGAAGTCAACACATCACATGTCGATTCATTTACTAAATTGATTATAGCTGTGCACCAGATTAGTTTTGAACTATTATACCACACCTAATGCATTTTATTCTTAGAATAATGTCTTGGAATTAATATTTTGGACAACTAGTCACATGTAAGAAGAAACATATGGCCTGACATTGAAATGCACAACATAAAGACCAACCTAATAAAGGTAATTCTTCACAGGTATGTCAGGGTGGTGTTCTAAAGTCCCTCTTGGCTCTGACCAATCATGACAAACTTATAGGCAGAACCCAACCCAGATTTAAGGTCTTACAGTTTCAGAGGTCAAGAGTCAAAATTGGTCTCTCTGGGCTAAAATCAAGGTGCAGTGGAGGCTGCATTCCTTCCTTGGAGAATCCAGAGAAAAATCAGCTTCCTTGACTACTCAAGCTTCTAGAGGCTCCTCCACTTCCTAGCATACGGCCCCTGGTTCTCTCTTCAGTCAAGCCAAGTGCAGCAGCTTCCATCCTCTCCATCTATAACCCCTGCTTCTGTCAGTCCATCCCCTTTTGTGATGTTGCTGCCACATGCACTCAGCTTACCAGATGACTGTGGTTGTATGAGCTCCATCTGGATCTGATCCCACATCACTGATGCCAGGGCCTTACCATCATCAGATCTGCACAGTTCATTTTATCCCCTTAGTGAGCAGAGTCACAGGCATTGAATCAGAGTGGGGACCTCCTTTAGAGGGAGGTTATTATTCTGTCAAGCATAAGGATCTTATCCAAAACCAATGCAAATACTAAGGAAAATCAGCAAATTTGATAGTGTAATGACAACATGAAAATTTTCGAACACAAGTTAATAGGAGCTATTTGGGTAAGGTTTAAAACAAAATTTTAATTATATTGGCATTTTATAAGTTTCACTTGGTAGATACCCTTTCAGTAATAGACACACTTTTATAAAATGTTTTCTAAATCAATATATCTAAAGCCCAAAGATGTTTACAATGGAGAATTTGACACATTTTAAATTTTAGCTTGACTGCTAACTTGTCTGTTCTTGAGAGACAGATTTGAAACAAATCACAATGGAATTTTTATCTTTTTTTCTCAGCTCATTGGAAGCAAAACTCTCTTAAGACATGTTTTTCTTTATATAATATTAAGATAGTCATATTCAAACATGATTTAACAGATATTACTCAGGGAATTGTGGTGCTGTCTTCCATGAGGAAGGCCATAATGGTATTCCAGAGCATTGTCTCCAAGCCTGTCTGTAATCTACCTGAACTTGCTGAGTCCCTGAACATTTTATGTCTATAAGAATTGAATATACTTTGTAATTAAGGCAAACTTAGGGTTTAGACCGTTTGTCATCTGCAGTGTCTTCTTGGCTATTAGCAATAAATTTTTCCCAGAGACCTCTGCATATTAAACTAAAATGCTTACATTTTCATGTCTCATCTTACTTGTGTTTTAAGATGAAGCAGAGGCTGTGGGCCTCAAGGAGACTAACAGGCAGCATCCGAGGGTTATGCCGAGAATGTGGGAGGCAGCTGCAGAAGGTGTTGGATTTGGGTGCAGTGCTTCTGATTCATGTAGAAGGGAGTCCAAATGTAAAGAAGCAACTCTGGGACGAAGAGGGAAGACATTTCTGCTTTTATTTCCCAGCCTTTCTCTGAAAGCAAGCCAGTTGCATAGTCGGGTAGCTCTATAGATGACAAACTCTCAGCAGTGAGTAAAAAAGAGAGTCAGTGAGGTTGCTGAATACAGGGGAAATTCTGATGTAAAAAAAAAAAAAAAAAGATAGGATGAACCTATCTGTCCACTACAGTTGAAGGGATAAAGAAAATGTGATATTTATACACCATGGAGCACTTCTGTGTCATAAAGATGCATAAACTTGAGTCATTTGTAGGAAAATAGATGCACCCACGGTCATCATGTTAGGTGAAATAGATCAGACACACAGGTTTAAATATCTTACAGTTTCTCTTATATGAAAAAAACAAAATATAAAATGTGGACCAATAGAAAAGACGGATAATATTAGGGAGATAGATCTTTTGCAAAATGAGAGGGAACCAAAAGATGGAAGAAGAGAGGAGGAGAGAGAGGACAAAGGAATGATAAGAGAATCAAGCCGTGTCCTGTACATGCACCAACGTGAACAATGCCATCATTATGTACTGTAAACTAGACTAATAAAAAAACAAAAATTGAACAAAACATGGGCGAAAGGGAAAGTCTGGTTTTAATTATCAACCAGCACAAAAAGTGGGCTTATCCTTAGCTATGTGTGAACAGGTCAAAGACCAAGCACCACTTCAGTGATCTGAAGCATTAAGTACAGTGTAAAAATGCTTCCTTGGGAGCAAAACAAATCCAGAGCCACATCTGTTTGTCGGCTGCTAAGCAAAATACAGAAAGAAAGCAAGAAAGCAAAAAAGCAAGCAAGCAAGCAAGAAAGAAAGAAAGAAGAAAAAAAGACATAATGCATATTTGGCTATACTGAGAAGAAAATCCACAGATAAATTTTGCTGGGATGAACAAAATGAGTAAGTGCCCTAGAGAGCGTATCCACCACAAGCAGCATAAAAGTTCACAGATACAAAGCAGATGTGATGGATTTTAGATGGATTCCTGGACCAAAATATGATTGGGACCCAAATCTACAAAATGTTGGGCTACAAGAAAGAAACGTGACTCTGTAAAGCTAACGTGGAATAAGCTTTTTACAATCACGATAACTGATATCAAATGTAACCCAAGCATGCATTATGTATTCATTTTGTCATTCATTCAAACAACCACCCTCAGTTCTTGGCAATAATTTTTAGGCTGACGATGGTCTTAATACAAGGATGTTTCCCTCTGTGATCTCTGGGAGTGACGGTCAGAACCAGAAGTCCTGCATATATATCTCTGTTTCATAAGTGCAGCAAAAGGGACATTGGGAATTTCATCACCACCTACAACCACTTCATTTAAGGAAAATTGCTGCTTAGTACATCTTGTACCAAAAGAAGTCAGAGAAAAAAGATCAATAAAGAGTATGTTGCTAAATAAATTCAATAAAACAACAGCAAACCTGCCATCATTATAAATTAAAAAAACACCTGGACTAGAAATTAGATCATGTTTCTACTTGCCTTTGTGTACCAGATTAAGCAATTTTTAGGTTGAGGCAATAACCTACTATTTGAATTTATATTTGTCTCTAAATTGAAAGTAAAGGAAATGCAGTAGGTAGTGACTTAGAGAGTGGAGGAAATTATCTAGTTGATGTAACTTGCATATTTAGAAGTCTGATACCCGTGGCTCAGATGGGGACATCTGAGGACCAATTTCACTTCTTCTTCAATGCTCTCACTGCGAAGTGTCAACTTGTTCTGCTTTGTTTCCATTGACTGCTAATACAAGGCCCCCTGCAAAAAATATGGTTCTGTGTTCAGATTCAGAGTCTGAGACTCTCTCCCTTACTCAGGAGAGGAAAATTAATTGCATCAATCCTGATTGATCAACTTCTTCATAGACCACAATTCTGACTCAGTTGTAGTGGAGGTTGTTTGCTATGGTGAGTGCCATCAGCGCCTCCTGGAAGCACTGTCTGTGAAAGGGTGGTGGAACTCTGTCGACTGGGAAGGCAAATCCACATCCAATCCCTGGAGATGGGGGAAGTATAATGTCGCAAGGTCTTATCCTATTTCATTCTTGTTATATGTTTTCTGCAAAATGAGAGAAGGTACATAAATTGCAAATTCATTATTTACTATGTCTGCGAATACATAGAATGGCATACAAAATTTTTTGTTGGGTGAATATATAAATTGTTCAAATTAAAGGTAATTCTCAGCTTGCCAGTAGCAGCACTATGGCAACAATCTTTTCTATTCAGCATCTGTTCCTCACCTTTGAAGGGATTTTATTAATGTCCACAGAGTTATTTCAGGAATCAGAAAAGGTAATTCGTGCAAAAATTACTTATCTAGACAAAAAGAACACTTTTGAAAGTATTTTTTAAATATGTGGCTAACATTTTCTAAAATCTTTTGCAATGTGGTATGAACGTTAAAGATTTAAATGAAATTTCTTTTCAAATAAACATGTTTTTAATGACAGAACTTGCAAATCAGAGATTTTAAAAACCAATGCAATAAGATAAAACAAAATACCTAGATTAATTATGAAAGGAAATTTTATGCCTAAGAGCCTCCAATAAACTGCAAAAATTCAATGAATCATATCTTCATGTAAAGTGCTGTGCTTTTCTTTTGGTTGGAAATAAATCTAGAGAAAAATCACATCAAATAGAAAATTGTAACAGAAAAGATTAAAGGAACTTGCATATATGAGCCCACTTATTTCTAAATGTTCAATTATCTTTTCTTTGCTCTTTTAGTGAAATTGAATATATAAGTTCTGCATCTCAACTAGAAGTTTCAAAGTTCAAAAAATTCTAAAATTTTATATCAAAAGTATGCAAATCATTATCTCAATGACTATTATATTTAACCTTCACGAATCCTCTGCAAAAGAGTCCTACCATCCCAGATAGATGAAATCTCTACATATATTCAGGGCATTTACTTATAGATGTGCATATATAAAAGTAATCTATTTAAAATTATGAGTCAAAGAACATACATAAATAAGTTGCATATATGTATGAATTTTTATATGCATATGCATGAATTTTATATATGAATTATAAATAAATTTGTGACTTAAATATATTCGCTAGATATTTGGTTTTTACATTGAGTGTATATATAATACAAATATATATACAGATCTACAGTTAAATTCTCAATTTAATCATTAGAATTTAAATACTCTTTTCTAATGTTACCTTTTGAAAATTATGCACTTCAATCTATCTTCTCTTTTTGAATTGTAGTACCTCAGAAAATGCAATGCTAAAAGAAAATTTTTGAGTCAAAGGTAGAGACAGCAAAGCCATCCGTTCTTTTAGTTGCCTAATGCTGCAAATACTTCTATCTACAAAGTCAAAGATGATTCTACATTCATCCTCCTCCACCAGGTGAATCAAGAAGGGAACTTTTAATCCTTGATGCTCTGAAAATTATAATAGTGGCAACTATTTACAAATTAACCTTTACTTTGCTTTCCCCAAGTTTCTTTCTATAGAGACACAACAACACTGTTTTGCATTATCAGTTTGAAAATTTGCTTCCCTTTTCAGAAGATGCTCCACCAGCGAAAGTTCAAAGCCACGTTTTTGGTGACTTCAAATTTCCTGGGTTTCTCCCTTGTATATGTAAAATGTATATGGTGTTAGAATTCTGTTTTGTTTTATCAATAAGTTTATTTCAAGGAATCACCCCCAGCTAAGAACCTATGAGGGTAAAAGATATATATATATATATATATATATATATATATATATATATATATGTTATCATTTTCCTCTAAAATAAATTTCAAAAAATTAAGAATAAAGCCACATGACATATGATTCATCATATTCCAGAACAAATGAAACAAATTATTAGCTTGCTTTCCTAAGTAGGTCTTCATGAAGCCAAAATAACCAACCAGTATAATGAAAATGAGTCGAATATATAAAAGCTAGAATTCCATCTCCTTCCAATTCCTCTATTGAGAATGGTAATATTGAGAGCACAGCAATTCTGCTAACCAATGTCTTTGAGAATGAACCTGATGACAAGTGGTTCCAGGAACAATGAGGAGGCTTGATTAACCAAAGAATGTGAAGAACTCCTTTTCTTTACCATGCAAGGATGTCAGGTGCTTGAAGCCACTGGAGATAGCAAAGATGCCACGGTTTAAGAGTCTAGGAAACAAGACTACTAGAAACGTACAGTGACAAGTGTACAGAAGCCAATAAGTGAGCCAGTAAGTGAGTCTGCTTACAATTAAAAGTGTTTTAGATAGCAGAGATGTAATAAAGGAGACATACTGAAGTATTGAGAATGTATTCACAGGATGATTGTTGTTAGGTCATAAAGAAAAGTTTTGAATCCTAGCCCTAATACTTACTAGTTACGTGAGTTAGGGAAATTTATTACTAAACATGCAAGCGATTCTGTGTTGCCACCTAGGATAATGAGGTACACATCATAAGGTTAACATGAAAACTACATAATTCACATAACTCATGTCCTAAGTCAGGCCTTGGAATAACGTAAATGCTTACTTTCACAAATAGTGGTTAAGAGTTTCAAGTTTGATTTTAAAACACACACACACATATATATACATACATATATATATGTATGTATATATATGTATATGTATATATATGTATATATATGTATGTATATATATGTGTGTGTATATATATATATGAAGTGTGTGTATATATATATATATATATATATATATATATATGAAGAACACCTTGCAGTAGCTTTATTCCAACTGAGCTTCCCTCAGTATAGAGAAATTTTGTGTTTTTCTGTTGCTCTGTTATGTATCAGGGCTATATGCATTTATGAGAGAGTGTAAACATAATAAAAATAAATCATCTCCTTCAAGGAAGTCTGATTTACAAATAATATTTTTAAGCACAAATATTCTGAAATCATTATAAAAGAGGATAAGAAAGATTAATTCTGACTTGACCAACTGGTAAAAAATACTTTTCACTCACTAATCTGTTTGCTTGGTGGCTACTTGTGAATGGATCATCCCTCTGCTGAGAAATGTCTGTTTTGATTTCCAGGGAAAATCCTTACAGGAGGACCTGCTTGTTTCTTTTAAACAGTTCTAAGAGCTTTAGTAATCCTGTTCTTC
>RJWM01041121.1:0-15082 GCA_004363535.1 Dasyprocta punctata
AAGACAAACATACCAATGCTTAAAGAGGATTGCATGTGTTTACAAGCCTCTCTACAACTTTGTTTCATTTAAATAGGCCCAAAAATAACCCCCAAATTTCCATATATCATATACTTTACTCTGAAATTGAAGGAGTAACTGCTTTTACAGTAAGTTTTTTTTTTTTAAGTCATTGATAGGATGTATTGTCTAAAAAAAAAAGAGGGAGCTACTGGGAAGATGTAGAATTACATATATGAGCACCAGTTTTACAGCAATTTTATAGATGAGAAAATCACTTTAATTAATTTCATATAGTGCCAAAATACATAGATAAGAGATAGAAATATATGAAATTCAAATAAATTTTCAAACACATGCATAATTTGGAGCAAGGCGTTTTCTGCTACCTAGTTACATGCAGTTTAGGGAGTGAAATATGTCTATACATAGGTAATTGGGGGTTTATGAAATTCATTTTTTCTATAAATAAAATATTTTTGATGGGGAGGCTTACTTTCAAAACCAAAGCAGAAGGAAAGTAAAGGGCAAAAATAAAAGATAGAAGATCGGGAGATAGATTTTTGCAAATGGAAAGGAAACCAAAGACGAATGGAATGTGTTATGTATGTGAACCAACTCCCTGCCATGAATATAGTCATTAAGTGTCACGAATGTGTACTAACAAAAATGAAAACAAACAAATAAAAAAATCTTTGTCACATTATACTACCAGTGCCTTTGTATCATTAGCCAGAAGTAGGTAGACTATGATCAGTGTTCGAAACAGTAAATTCCAAAAAGACCTGTGAACTTTGCTTAATTCAAATGAGAGTTATCATACAGTATTTAAGCTTGTGTAACTGATTTATTTCACTAAATATCATATTTTTGAGGTTTATTTTTTCCTATAAATGTCTCAGATTTCTCCTTTTCACAGCCAAGTAATATTCCATGATGTATAGATATACCTTTGCTTTATCCAGTCATCTGTTGATGGGTATGCAGGCTGCTTTAAGGCAAAATGCAAATAAAGAGCACAGTAAAGGATGGGCAGAATGAGACAAGGGGATAGAATTCTTGCAAAGATAAGGAGTCTAAGAGAATATAGGTAAGAGGGGAAGGGGAAATAAGTACGATAAAGATATACCATGCACAGGGACCTAATAACTTCAGTGAATGTAAATATTATATGCCAGAAACATGAGATTAATTGTATTAACGGGAATGAAAATGGAGAAAGGGAATGGAGAGGAGAAGGGAGTCAGTACTGGAGGGAAAAGAGATTAAAAAACAAATCAGGTTGTATTATGTGCATGTCCCCACTCCCCAAAATAACTGTAAACCACACATTCTACAAACCTGCACTAATGAAAAAAACAAAACAAAACAAAACAAAACAAAAAACGGTGAAGGATGACTTTTTTTTCCCTCTGGCACTGGGGATTGAACTCATGGTCTCGCACCTGCCAGACAGGTGCTTACGCCACTGAGCCAAACTCCCAGCCCTGGTTTTCTGAGGCAGGGTCGCAATGTGTAGCTCGGGCCAGCCTTGTGCTCCCATTGTAGCCCAAGTGGGCCTCGAACTCACAACGCTCCTCCTACCTCAGCCTCCCGAGTGCTGGGATTAAAGGCGCGTGCCACCACGCCCAGCTCAGATGACTTTTGAAATGTGTAACTGACTCATCTTCACGCCACACAAGGGGTCGTTACTCAGTAACTAACTGTATGGAAAAAAAAAAAGGAAGGCGGGGAAGCAGCTCGCTTCTCTGTGTGCAGACTGTTACGCTCTTCTCTAATACATCGCCACCCTTGTTGGGAGAATGAATGTAGGAGTTTTGCTGCCCTTTTCACTCCAACACCTGCCCAACTGAAGGGGGAGCCACTGTATCATCCGGGGCCTTCAATTTGTCCTGCTGTTCCTTACCACCTGGAGGTTTTTTATCTCTCCCCTTCCTCCTTTTCTTCTTCTTCTTCTTCTTCTTCTTCTTCTTCTTCTTCTTCTTCTTCTTCTTCTTCTTCTTCTTCTTCTTCTTCTTCTTCTTCTTCTCCTCCTCCTCCTTCTCCTTCTCCTTCTCCTTCTCCTCCTCCTCCTCCTCTCTCTCTCTCTCTCTCTCTCTCTCACTCGCTGGCTCGCTCACTCTCCCTTGGGATGATATCATGTTCAGAGTGTACAGACCTGATTTATATTTTAGTGCTTGAAAATAACAAGGGACTCTGAAAGATGGCAATAACCTCAGTGGTGACAGACGTTTCTGTTCAATATTTGCTTTATTTTGTCGATGTTAACACAATAGACCCTGATTCTGGTGTTTATCCAGTTAGTGCTTCTGAAGCTGTGTCAAGGATATGCATTTACTGTTGTCATTCATATAGTGCTTACCATTCATATTTACAAGCAAGCATATATGATTCAGACATGTACTTTTTTATTCATCTACTAATTGATGTGCTCAGCCAGTCACTTAACGTGTTAGCTAAGGTAAGTGTGTACTGCTTAATAGACAAACCACGAAATCCCTATAGCTTTAGCTGGGCATGGTGGCTGTAATCCCACTACTCTGGAGGTTGAGGCAGGAGGATCACTACAAATTTGAGGCCAGCCTGGGCTACATAGCGAGACTGTCTCAAAGTCATGCCTCCCAATAAAATAAAATAAAAATGCCTCCCAAAAATAAATTTTAAAAAATCACATGCCCCCTAAAAAGAAGAAATTTATATTTCTCTTTAATGAGTCTAATGTGAGAATTCAGAGGAAAGTCCTTTCTCCGCTGTTAATTTCCTTGTCACTGACTGACTGCAAATGAATGTAATGTCTTAGTTTTTGTTGCAATTTAAAGTGCAGACCTCAGTAATAATAATAATGATGATAATAATAATAAAGTAATAAATGCTATGATAGATAACTTCAGGGCCTATGTTTGCATAAAAAATTGCAGAATTTAATTGAGAATTATAATGATATTCACTCACACAGCAGTCCCAAACTTATTCTTTATCATCTGAGTCCACCACATAATGATCCCAATTCCTTTATCTTTTGAAAGTACTGTTTCCGATGTCTGGATTTAAGGTTTCTATAGAAAAGAAAGAAGAGGAGAGAAGGCACACACTCTTTGTAACCCGACTGGTAGAGAATCAGCACCCACTGCTACCACTCAATTTCCATTGGCAAGAAGTAAGCACATACCTTAAGCACTGTAAGTAGAATGCTACCCTCTCCCCTAGCTAAGTAGCCATACTCAGTGACTAGGTTATCTTTCACAGCAATGAGACTCTGCAGATATCATTTAAATTAAGGACCTTAGCATGGAGAGTTATCTTGCGTTATCCAGTTGGGTCCAATCAAATGACATAGGTCATTACCATAAAACATTCTTATGATCAGACAGAGACTGACTACAGACAAATGACTGAAAACTCAATGTTTTGACTTGAAAGTTGAAAGAAGGAGCCACAAGTAAGGAATGCAAGCAGAGCAATGGCTTCTCACTGAGGGCACAAGAAAGGAGCAGAGCTCAGGCCCAGTTCAGATCAATCCACAAGAGGATGTATGATAATAAATTTATGCAGTTTCATGACAGTGTTTGTTTCAACTTCATACAGATAGAAAAAATAAAAAGTGTTGTTAGTCAGGATACTGTATGTATTTGGGGTCAGAAAATTCTTGGTTGTAATGATGCATTCTGTGTTTTGTACAATGGTAGCAGTATTCCCAAACTAAACTCAGCAGATACTGGTAAAAGTCCACCTTCACCTCCTGGTGACTGTTAAAATGTTTCCAGATTGCCAAATATCTTTGCTGATTAAAATCTCCTGTGATTAAGATCAACCCACATAACCAATTCTGCATGCACTGGATGGAGACTAAAGGAGTGATTCGTGGCTAGGTGGCCACCCATGACTTCCCCAAAACTGCATACTAAAGAAAGGTATGAAACTTCGTTGGTCATCTCTACCACATTCTTCCAGCAAATATTTAACAAGAGTGTATGTTAGGACTGCCACCCCATGCTCCGCGTAATTCTGGGTTTATGTATTGTTGAATAACATAGTTTTGGTTCTTATTAAGCTTAAGATCCAGTGGAAGAGAGAAAAAACAATAAGTTTGTAAGCAAAATTTCTAAAAGTGGTTAAGTACTATGCATGAAGTAGAACGTGTAGCAGAGATTTTTTCAAAAGGCACTTAAATCAGACAGGATGACAACCCTAAGGAGAGACAATTAATCAGGAGCCTTTAATAAAAAACAAATTAGGAAACTCACCAGTGAGGAGAAAGAGCAGCATTGCAGAAATAGGTAACGGTGTGGGGTCTTAGACTGAGGAAACGATGAACCTGGCTTCTCCGGGTAATGAAAAGGAATTGGGCGTGTGAATCTCAGTTAGTGAGGAGGAGAGAGAAACACCAGATCAGCCCCTGATAACATAGGGCTTTCAAGATTTTCAGTGGGCCATGGTGAACATTTTCAATGGGGTGTAGATGTGCACTTAAATCTCCTTTAAGGAAAAACTTTACACAGCTGCTAGAAGTATGGTTCACAGATGGCTTTCAGCCTCCAGCCTCTTTGGGAGCCAGTGGCGGAACAATAGCATTCCCAAGATCCTGCTTATCTCCTCCTTTTATAGAGGCACAATGGAGATGCTAAAGACTGGATCTTTCGTTTCCTTTTCCTTTTTTTCTTTTCTTCTTCTCCTTCTTCTTCTGATTCTTCTCCTCCCCTTCCCCTTCCTTCTCCCCCTCCTTCTCCCCCTCCTCCTTCTTCTTCCTGACATTACTAACATGGTCCCCAAAGAACTGTGAGAAGCAGAATTGCATTTGTGCTAAGCAAATTCGCTGAAAGCCTTTTGCTCTAGAACAGGATCTTCAAAGTTTAGAACTTGGATCAAAAGCACTAGGATCACAGGGACACTTGTAAAATTACAAAGCCTTCAGGTCCATTCCAGACTTACCGTATCAAAAACTATATACGTAAAGCTGAGAATGTATATGAACATATTCACCAAAGTTGATTCCAATGTTGATTAAAAAAATTGACTATTACTGCAGTACGTTTGAGTTTATTCAACTATTCATATCCAACTATTTCAGTAAAATTAATGAGTCTTATGACATTTTTCAAATGAAGACAGATGGAACTCAATAAGAATTCTAATCTTTTGATCTTTTGATGGATTAACTTTTATGGTCTTCTCAGAAATATAATGTTTAAGAATGCAGTATACTTAAATTGGCAAACTTCTTAATGGTAAAACTATAAATGATGAAAAGAGTTTCATTATCTGAGTACATTCCTAGATATGTACTTAATTTGAGTGATACTACAGGGCCTCTAGATATTTCAATTTCTGGAAATGCAAAAGCTTTATGTTTTAAATGTTAATCATGGAAGCAAGAGACGGTTAATTGGGAGAATTCAATGAATTCACTATAATATTAGTACATAGTAAAGTTCTGCAGAATAAAAAAAGATGAATGGGAAATTAAACAGCCAGCGGTATCAACACCATTTTTATTCACCCAATTGGTATTGAATATCCAATAATATGCCATGCCTAAAATAAACTCTTGGGAGATTTCTCGGGGATTAACTTTCCTGTTTTTCTTCTAAAAAGATAATAAAACCTAAAATAATGCTACATTTCAAGAAGGAAAGTGGCCCTAACTCTGATCTCTTTGATGTGGAGGTATTGTCAGATTGTGTGCACAAATTCCTGATTTCCTGATCATTCAATTATGATGAGCATACAGTGCTGTTTTCTCCACTAATGCAAGCTTATCGAAGTTAAATTGATAAAATAATAAGGATTTAAAAATAAACTGTTCAAGAAGTGTGCTGGAAAGAGTGTGAGTTTATGTTGAAAACAAGAAACTTAATGTCTGATTTGGTTGTGTTGGACAAGACGGACATTCCAAGTGTTAGAAATCGGTACTGTGAGATAAAGATAACAGTATCAGCTTGCTAAGTAGGTAACAGTATCTACCTTCGAAGATTCCATAAGGGATTTCATAAATGTACTCAGGCGGTAACACGCACTACACTGAGTCCCTGACACAAACATCTGAGTCACATCTTTCTCAAACAGGCCTCACATTAGGAACTTTCCTAGATGGGAACAAATCCTGGAAGGAGCTCAGGTGTCTGCTGCACATTGCCGCAACCATGCCACTGTCTGCTCACCGCGCGGTGCCATAGTGTACAGTAGTGCAGCACAAACAGGGATTTACTGTATTCGCGTGTGTGTTTCTGGTTTTCTTTGTGCTTTGCATTGCATATTTGTGTCAAAGATGTGTAAGGCTCACTATGTCACACTTACAAACAAATCTGATTTACAAGTGTTTTCCTGGAGCAGAACTCATTTGTAAATTGGGGACTTACTGTAGTTTACATTTGTAATAGAGAGTTCTGAAGATTGAGATGTGCAATGCCCGAATTTTGGGGGAACTTTAGGTGTATACTTTTCAACTCTAGCTCATATTTAAAGGATTCCTCTAATTATGTTAACTCAGAGATCAAAGCTAGTCCCATAATATGCCCCACATTTCTGTCTCTGTGGCAGATGAAAAGAGAGGCTTCAGAGTAGGCCACCATGAGATTATTTACCTCATCACCGGGTCCTCGTGACAGAGTACACAGCAGTCTCTGGCTCATTGGCTAAGAGAGAGTCCACGAAAGCCAGCTAGACATCACCGAGCGACTTCCCATCTCCTTCTGCCTTTCTCTTAGTCTGTTTTTTTCTTACCATGAAATGAAAATGTTACATTGAAGAATACCAGAATTAAAATTTTATGCTTTATAAGGAGGGAAAGTGTAAGATTTCTGCTATTTCTTTCATTCCTTTTCTTCTTTTCTTTTAAATTTGCATATTTTCCTTTCTCTCTCTAGGTTTAGTTTTTATATTTTTTTTCTGGCTATGCCTGGAAACTAAGTGTCAAGTAACTAATCCACACTCAAAAGTACTGTCATATTATTCCGGACAAACATTTTATTAGACTCCAAAAGACCTAAGATAATTAATTAATTAATTTTTTTAGTGCCAAGATTGAACCCAGGGCCTCAAGCATGCTACACAATTGCTCTACCAATGAGCTACATCTTACCTTCAGCCCCAAACTAATGTTATTTGCGACTAGAAATGATTTACTTTTAAAGATGAGTTTCAGTTAGATATACAGTTGACTATAGTAAGTACTAAAGCTTATTAAGAAATTGTTTATAGGACCGGGCGTGGTGGCGCACGCCTTTAATCCCAGCACTCGGGAGGCTGAGGTAGGAGGAGCGTTGTGAGTTCGAGGCCGGCTTGGGCTACAATGCGAGCGCAAGGCCGGTCTGAGCTACACAGTGCGACCCTGCCTCGAAAAACCAGGGTTGGGAGTTTGGCTCAGCGGCTTAAGCGCCTGTCAGGCAAGTGCGAGGTTGTGAGTTTAATCCCCGGTGCCACACACAAAAATAAATAAATAAATAAAATAAATAAAAATAAAAAAAATTTTTTTACATTAAAAAATGTTTATAGGAAGTGGAATAACTTAGAGACCTTTTGTTCAAACCAAATAAACAACCACCTAACCTCAAAGATGGACTTTTAAGCAAAATACTCACCATGGAGCTGGAAAATGTTATCAGAAATATATTTATATATTTATGCAGTGTGCGTATAGTCTATTTTTTTCTAAAAAATAAATACAATATGGAAAGAATAATCTCTTTCAGAGGAAGCTATGTCCTAGGTACATAGAACCTGGAAGTTGAAACTTTTGAAATTACCTTTTACATAAGATTCCCCAAGAATTTGAAGTAACATAAACTACAAAAAAATAGTTAAGCACACCCAGAAAGTAATCAAATCATGCAAATTAAAGTCAATATCTAGATATGCTTCTTTTTCACGTGATTAATTACAGTATTTTGCCAAACAGAAAACAAAAATTTCAACATGACAAGTGTTTGAGAAAAATAAGATTCAAACAGACACTATTAAAATCTACTTCTGAATCTCAGTCAATTCAATTAACTATAGGAAAACTACACACACACACACACACACAGACACACACACACACATAGATACACACACATATACCGCCACTACCACAGAGCCACATAAATGGCACTCAGGGTAAAATAACTCCAAAGAAAGAGGAAAACCGAGTTCAAAAAGAATAACAAAGATAAATGAAATTTGCAAGTGATATTAAGATTTGAAAGTTCTTAACAGTTCTACATGAAGGTTAAATCCACCATCAGTAGCATGAGCAGCACAATTATTTATATATAAAGGGTTCACTTATGTACAAAGATCACATAAGTAAATTTTGACATTAAGTTGCAAATGTCATGCAAGAAATACAACTGTCTGATTGATATGCAAAATGTTTGCCAGGATGGTGACAGCCAAAGTAAGTTCAAAGTCACAGGAAATGTTGTCATCAGCCTAGTGTAAAAATGTACAATTTCTTGCTATTCTCTTTCCCTTTAAAGGTGAATACTACTCTCTTTTCCCTAGGCTACTTGTTCACTGTAACTTATTATCATTACAAAGTAGTAAAATGGATTAACTTTTCCATATTGTGTTCATATTGGGAAGGGCATGTTTTAGACAGCTCACTGACAATGTTTTTGAAAGAAGCACTTATTCTCTCCCCTAAAAATCACTAAGCAGCTTGTTTTTGAGAGTAAAATCTCTAAATTGCATGCTTGCAAATTCTTCTTTCCTGATAATTCATTTAATATAAAGAAATCAGAGAGAAGTGAACAGTATCTAATTAATATCTTTTAATGCCTAAGTAATGTCAAGCATGACTCCAATTTATAACCGAACTATATTTTTACATTGAAAAATTCAATTACATTTACTGACAGACTTTGAAATGCCACATTATTTATACTGGCAAACTTTGCAGGCTTACAGTATATTTATTAACATTCTTTCCACAGAATAAAGCATATATACAATACAGATCACTGCATTCTTCATTTTTTAATCTTTCAAAGTGATATGTATATCTATCCGAGCAGCAAGGGGTTGCATCAGCCTAAGAGAGCCAAAAGACCAAACAGAAGCAGGACGTTCATGTGCCCTTCCTTTTAGTTCTCCAGGCAAAGCAAGGTAACCTTGACATTTCGCTCTCCTCGCTGGCTCCCACTTGCCTTTCTCATTCTGCTTCTCTGCTGCCTCCCCCTCAGCCCCTCCCTGTCCACCCCTGCTCCCACAACCACAGGGCCTCCTGCACACATCAACAATTTTGAGCTGTGAAGAGGTTCAATTGCCACGTTGGTGACTCAGTTGCAATGCACAAATCATTTACTGGGATAGCTGGAGGACATGACAATGACAGAGAGACATCTGTTGGGCAGAAGGGAGGGAAAGGGGGTTATTCACAGCTGGTGCATTAGTCCTGCTAGCCACTGGGCCACCGCAGTGTCCTCCTCCTCTAGCTTCCTTCCCGCTTTCTGCCTGCATCCTGCTGTCAGCTGCCAAAAGATATCTGTTCTCACCCTTTGCTGAATGAAAAGGTGCTAATGCATGACTTCAGGATATGTCAGAACATACAGTACTTACAAGTGTTTGCAGAAAAAGAAATGAGTAACTAAACAGCAATTTTCTTGCAAAAGAGAAGGAAAAAATAGGCGCCGGGCTAATCCTTCTCTTTAACAGTACCCTGGGGGGAGTAGGGTGATTGGGAGGGGACCTTTCTTAGCTCTAAGCCACCTCTCCCTTCCTGTAGTTTTACATCTCTTAGTATCCTAAGTAGGAGAAAAAACATTTTCTTCAAAGTGGTTATGATGTATATTTCTGCTATCTGATCTTAGCAAACATCAATTAACATAAAAGAAATAATTCAAAATAACTACCAGAGTAGTCTAGGAATATTAGCTTGCATTTTTTTTTCCTCCTTGTTAGAGTCTAAGGGGGAAGAGACAAAATTAGAAAAGGACTGAAAGAGACATTACACTTGTGTGTGATAGCTGTGATCAGATGACACACTGGGACGTGTTGTACGAAACTTTATCTCTTCTCACAAAATGCCTGGAACACAGAGCCCATTCACTCACCTCCAACGAGAAGATAGTCCTCTTGAAATTGAGCTAACACAGGTGACTCCTTTTACACCCAAAATCCACATCCAAAGCTTCAGGCTGGCTTTAGAAATCTCATGATCCAGATGAGATGGAAAGGTTTATCTGAGGCATTTAAATTACAACGCTGAATCAATGCTACCAACAATGACAGATACACTAGTAGGAGAGCAATTTTTCACACAAAAACAGCCACACATGTAAAATGCAAAACACAATTAAACAAACCATATGTAGCATGAGTGAGACGATGTTTTATTGGCCAACAGCGCCTGCCAAATATAGCACGGCAGAACGATCCTGGGAAGTCAGGGCTTGCGGTCCTTCAGAATCGATTCTGCAGCATCATCCCGAAGTGCTGCTGAATTTTTTAATATTCTCCTATTATTCTTGTGGCCCAGGTGACAGAAAGAAGTAAACAAGTGTGAAGAACTTGAATGCCTCAAACCCATTAGATACAGTAAACTCGAGTCAGATTATTTTTAAAAATTAGATAAAATGCCCTTCTGTATACCTCACATTTTGCACTAAAATAATGAAATTTGTTCCGGCAGAAGTTATGACCCTACCTGAATGTCTTGCAACTGTTTAGTACACAACAAGAACTCAATTGTTAAGTAAAGAGTCCCATATTTTAATTCCCCTTTTAAAAAGCTTAGCAAGAGCACCTAATTTATTCAATTTTTTTCTTGATTTATTTTATAATACATATTTTTAATGAATTGGGTGATTTTAATTTAAATATCTTTTAACAGAACAATCCAAAGTGCTCATAAAAATGATGTTAGCATTTTTCTATAAGTACACAAAAATATAATTAATCCATGCAAGGAATGTTGATTTGCTAGGGTAATTCATATAAACTAGCAAAATAGCTGTTTACATAATTTGGCTATCATAAGAAATAGGCTAAATTGTTATTGTTGCCAGAAATTCTCAACAAATGCATTTTCCACAAATCTTATAGCTTAAATCCTGAACTCATTTTCACCTTTTTTGAATTAATTTTTAAATGATGCATAAAAACATACAAGTTATTAACAAAGTAGTGATACAAGTATGTTATATAACATTTAAGTCAATTTAAACGTATTTGTCTTTCAAACATTTATCATATTTTATGTTTAAAAGTCCTAGCTTTTTGAGATGTAGAGCTCATTGTTACTATTATTACCATCTACAGTCTTTGTGATGTACAATAGCACAACAGAAGTTCTTACTCCTAACTGTGACTTATTATCCATCGCTCAACTTTTCTCTATCTCTCTTTCCTGCCTTTCTTCCTGGCCTCTGAGAACCACCATTCTACTCAGTGAGATCAATTTTTTTAGATTCCCCATGTGAGTGAGATCACGCAATATTGGTCTTTTACTTAAAATACTGATCTTACAATATTTTCTTAATATAAAGTTCTTCAGTTCCACCTACATAGTTGCAAATGATAGGACTTCAGTCTTTTTGTAATCACCTTATAATATTCCATTATGAATATGTGCAACATTTTTTATTCACTATTTCATAGACAAAGATGTATTCCATATTCCAGCTCTTGTGAATAATACTGTAATAAACAGGCAAGCATAGATATCTTTTTGACATATTGATTTTATTTCCTTCGTGCATATACTTAGTAATGAAATTGTTAAATCATATGATAGCATGATCTTTAATTTTGGGGAAAACTTCACAATGTTTTCCAGTTTATGTATAGGAGGCCCCTTCTCCACTCCCTTGCCAGCACTTGCTATTTTTCTTTTTTTGATAGTATCTACTGCAACTGGAATACAATGATATTTTATTGTAGTTGTGAATTTCATTTCCCTGATGATTAATGATGTCGAGTATTATTTTTTTTATATATGATGGCCATTTGTATGTGTTCTCTTGAGAAATGTCTAGACATGTATTTTGCCCATTTTAATATCTGATTATTTACTATTTATTTATTGCTATTGAGTTGTTTGAATTTCTTATATATTCTAGATATTATTAAATCTTGGTGGCATCACACTACCTGTCTTCATACTATAACAGAAAGTTTTCAAAAGTAGTCAAAAAATATGAAATTGGTGTAGAAACCAGTGCTTAGATCAGTATGATAGAATAAAAAGCAAAGAAATAAACCCCACATCTACAGCCAACTAATTTTCTACGAAGATGACAAGAACACACATTGCTTCACAACATTGAATTAGGCAAGGATTTGGGGAGATCTTTTTTGAATAAGACACTAAAAACCCATAAAAAAAGCAGACAAAAGCAAATGGGATTATATCAAATGAAAAGTTTCTGCACAGCAAAAGAAACAACAGAATGATGAGACAACATAAAAAATGGGAGAAAATATTTTCAGACTGTAGAGCTGAAAACAAGTTAACATTCTGACTATATAATGATCTTGCCAATTTTTAAAAAAATTCCTCTATGTGACAGAGGTACTCACTGCCAGTCATCTATACAAATTAGAGATGATACAGACTTTCTAGTTAATTAAATTGTTAATTTTATCAATATATTTTGAGGATACTCAAATGACAAAAAGAAATCATTATATAATATATGAAACTATATAATAGGAAACTCTATAATGGGAAAATGGAACCTGAAAGAAAACTTTACTAATTAACTTCAGTAAGTGATAATGCAGAAATAACTACAGAAATACAAGAGAAGAAATGATATACACAATTTAGAGTGCGGTGTGGCAGCAACCACACATCAGAAATTTGACCTAACATGTTGTATGTGTAGCACTAATATCATCCAACATATCAGACAAATTTATGGAACAGCTCTTCATTCACCCTTTTATTGATTCGTCTTGTGCAAGTATTGTTTCTTGATGCAAACAAAATATATTTCCTTGAAATGAAAACAGTATTGCACACAAATATACAGCTAAGATTATGCAATAAAGGCTGTGAACAAGAGTTCGAACATCGTAGGTGACTAAGTAAGACAACCATTTTTAGCTATGACAGCTCTCTTCAATCCATCCACTGTAACAAGAGCCATGGCAGTCGTCCTTTCTGGAAAGAATCTGACCCCCCCACACACACCTTGCTAGTGGGGCAGACCAAGCTAACCAAACAACTCTTTCCCTTGAGTCACAAGTGCTGGGGCCAGAAGGTTAAATGAGATGATCTGGTCAAGGTTAGGAAGCATAAATTTAACTGTACTGTTTTTGAGATACAACATAAATACCAAGAGTGCATAACACGATGGTCTGTAAATAAGCAAAATCACATGCAAATGAAGCATTGAGGTAGAAAAACCATAGAGATCGCTTGGTTCACAGAAGAGAAGACACACAGAAGTGCACACTCAGAGAGGAACTGGTCACTGTTCAGAATGAACTTACTAGTGTGATGATGCATAAACTCATATGCTGAAGCCCAGCAAGGCGACCCAAACCCAGTCCCAATTAAGGTGCCTCCTGGTCTTCCTATATTTTTTATCCTTCTTACAGGATCTCTGGCCCTTTCATGACAATATTTCTTGATATATTTTGTGATCTATCGTGAACGAACAAATAAGCCCTATCTTTATCAATGACAGTAGCTTTAAATGCTCTTGTAATTTTTCTTTTCTATTTTATCACACAAGATGATGACCCTTCACATCTTCCTTTTATTTGTTTATTTTTGTCCAGTTCTGGGAATTAAACCTAGCTCTTGCACATTCTAGATGTACATTCTACATCCTCAGGCATAGATATTCACTTTTTTTCTATGAAACTTGATAGGCAGAGTCTACAGCCTCCTTCAGGTAAGAGTCTGTCTTCAAAACTTCCTGGAGTGCAGTAACAAAGTAGAGAAACTGTTCCACTTTAAGTCATTAAAGGAGACCTTTTACACAGCTAAGCAAGTTGACACTCTTCCTCTTTCCTTCCTGTACACTTTTTCCTCTTGATCCTTTTTTTTAATCTAAACTATTCATTCTCTTTGCTCACAGTCAACCCGATTTCCTTTTTATATGCAACCTTCATGTTAACTGAGAATGAAACTAATTAATTAGCATGCTTGATTTCCAAACTTCAATGTCTTCCAACGAAATACACCTGGCATTGATATATGAAGAGGTAGATATATTAACCACCTTTATGTGCTGTTGAATCCTTTTATATTAATTACCACTCTACCTTATGTTTTATTCATGTATGAAAATTGTTTGCATTAGCACATATTTCCCAATAAAATTATAAATAATGAAGGGAAGAAATGCCTTATTATGCCAAATAAAACCTACTGCTGCATTAACTTCCATTTGTTCCAAAGTTAATAGTAATAGTTATAATACTATGCCTCTAGATCTTTTCAAAGTAAAGGCATACAAATATGTACAGAGAACTTTCAAAATATTTTTACTGTGGTATAAAAGTTGTGAATTTGATTTGTAACTCTGAAAACCATTCACTAGTTTTCTAACCTGTTTTTAGAATTTGTGGCTCTGAGATGAGTGGATATTTTGCAGACAATATCATTTATAAATCAGGTCATTTAGACAAAGGTCCATAAACAGTAAAGAACTGTAGAAATATAACAAATCAAGCTGTAACTTTTATCTGGAGATACAATTGTAAAAAAATAGAGGTGAAGAGGTTGTGGTAGCTTGCTATATTTGAGACTTTGGAAACAAAGATAGTTTCTTGAATGTTCTTGTTTTTAAAGAAGAAATGACTAGCACTCTCGCAATCCTGTTATTTTCATTCCTTCAACATTCTAACTTGTAACACACACTCTGTTCTTCTTCGTAGGTTCTGACTGACACATTAATGAAATCATCTGGTTCTCTGCCTTTCTGGATGAAATGTAAATAGTATGACTATCAGAAGGCAATACCCTGCCATTACAGAGTCTTCCCATAGTATCTCACAGCAATGAAAGCAAACTTGATGTATTTACTCCCATGAATGCTCACCAAAAAACTCAGTGTGTGTGAAGATCCTTGTCTATTGCTGGGAGACTTTATTGAAGAAGCATGTGATCAAGACAGGATCCCATATCCAGTATCACCATTGTATGGTG
>RJWM01041122.1:0-15086 GCA_004363535.1 Dasyprocta punctata
TTTTTTTTTTTTTTTTAATAAGTGTGCTGTTTAAGAAATCCTTCCCTAACTTAAGGTCATGACTGTACTTTTTTTTTCTTTTAGACATCTTGTTTTGTATTTTAAATTTTGTGATCAGGTTGAAAAGTTCCTGTCCATTCCTGTGTTGAATTTTATCAAATTCTTTTTCCATACATCTTGAGATGTATGTATCATTTTTCTTTTTTCCTCTGTAAATGAGTTTTCTTTTTCAAATATTAAACCAACCTTGCATTCCTATGATAAACCCATGTGGGTTTTTTTTTTTTTTTTTTTTTTTTTTTTTATTTGCGGCACTGAGGATCGAACTCACAGCCTCATGCCTGCCAGACAGGCGCTTAAGCTGCTGAGCCAAACTCCCAGCCCTAGTTTTTTTGAGGCAGGGTTGCACTATGTAGCTCAGGCCGGCCTTGTGCTCACGTTGTAGCCCAAGCCAGTCTTGAACTCACAACGCTCCACCTACCTCAGCTTCCTGAGTGCTGGAATTAGATTTTTGTTTTTTGAATATTCCTATATTTGATTTACTGATATTTTGTTTTATGTTTGTATCTGTATACAGAGGAGATTTTGTCTATAATTTACTTTTCTTGCAATGTCCATGTCAGATTTTGGTATCAAGGTCATGCTGGGCTCTTTATTTAAAAAAAAAAAAAAAAAAGCTCTTCCTTATCTTGTTTTCCTTTCCCCTGTAGTTTTTTGTCCCCGATGGCCATGTTGTTTCTGTTCTATTTAAGGTTGCAGGTTTTTAAATCACGTTTCTCAATCTTTTTCAAAGTTACATTCTTCCAAGAGATGATACTTCTTTTCATGTGCATTATTCTTAACAGGTCTCTTATTCAAGTGCTCTTGAACAAGCAGAGTTCTGTGTGGATTTTGTTTTCCATGGGTGGGTTAATGGGTTGCCATGGGTACTATTTTTTGAGCCTGTGGGTGATGGTCACAATCCCTTCTCAGATCTGTATCTAAAGAACTGGTTCATGTTCATTTTTCCTGAATTCCTAGTGACTAGCAGATGTTTTCACTAATGAGGTAAAATTTCATTTTCTCACTGCTTAATATGGTCATTTTGAACTAACAGCACACAATAGAAATTAAGATTTCTATAGTATTTTCCAGTAGAGTTCTTGACTCTAGCTATGTTCTGTGTATAATTATTATAACTAATATGATGTTTTTCCCCCTGTACCATACAGACATGTACCCCACATCCAGCATCTTCTCATGGAGCTACATCCTCAGCCTACTTTTAATTTTTTAAAATGTTTATTTATTTTTTTATTTTGGATGGGGTCTTGCTAAGTCACTAAGTTGACCAGATGGGTTGAATTCATGATCCTCCTTTTTTAGCTTCTTAGAGGAATTATAGGTATCACAAATTCTAGTCCAGCCTGGGAAACTTAGTGACTTAGTAAGAGGTGTGAAGGCCCTGGATTTAGTCCCCAATGTGACCCAGCATACACGTATGACCCATGAGTATAAACAGAACTGAAGGGCAAAATGACTGAAGGTAGAAGATGAATTAATTTGCTGTAATAAAGTAGAGGTAATGGGGGCTGATATTTGGACATTTTCTTTTGCTTTGCATGATATTGCCTTTAATCCAAGAATCCTGTTATCCGTGAGAATTGTCAAGAAATAGTATCAGAAGACTAGAAAGGTCTTTACAACAGATAAATGATCGCTCCAAATTTGTATCCTAGGTGACTGAGAGAACATGTCAGAGCTAGGATTAAAAATAAGGAAATTGAGATTCTCTGGGGAAAAAGATGATTGATCAGATTTGGCTTATATTAAATGTGAAGTCATTATCCATGGAGAGCTTTCAGGGGCAGTTGAAATTTGGACCTGACGCTCATGGAAGAGATGTAGAGGTACCATTTGGGGATTATTTCCAATGTGTAGTGGGAACTAAACAAAATTTACAAGTTGTTAGTTGGAAGGTAGAGGATCAGTAAAACTCGGAACAGACCATATCTTAATACAAACATCTTGTTTAACTTTTACATTGGTCTCTTTCACTGCTGTCTTCTTGGTCCAGGACACTGTCCTCTCCTTCTGTGAGGCTAGACTGCCTCCTGAATGAACTCTTATCAATCTTGCCTCTCTCCAGTCTGGTCTCTATGAAGTATCCAGGGTGAGGCTTCCAGGGGCCGAATAGTATCATGTCAATTTACCACTTAAAATTCTTCAGTAACTTCCTGTGCTTCCAGGTTAAATTCCATATGTATAACATGACAACCTCATGCCTGCCAGGCAGGTGCTTATGCCACTGAGCTAAATCCCCGGCCCTAGACCTTAGCCTCATTTTACCACCCCTTACTGCCCACCTCTGAGAACCCCCACTCTTGGTTGACTTCTCATTGTTTAGGGTTCAATTTAAATAGAGCTGTAGCTGAGAAGTGTTTTCGGAGCAACCCCTGACCCTTCCTGATGTACTTGGAGGTGCCGTGGCCATCAGACCTAGTTGTTACCATTCTTTGATTTTCTTTCTTATAGTCTGTGGGCTTCATAAGGTGAGAGACTGTGTGAGTCTTACTACCAAAGCTTGGGTGACTTACACATGCGGCACATAGTAGGAACTCAGTAGGTCCTGAATAACGAAATGTTTAACTCAGTGAAGAAGTTGGATGTTGACCGGCTTTCATTCTTAGTAGGATTAGTAATAATAAATTTAACTTCTCTTATTTGTGTTTGTTTTTGTATTACTGGACTGTTAATACCAAAATCATGTGACTTTAGCAATTCCCTTTGAGATTATAAATATTTATCTTTCTGTTGTTTTTCTTAGGTTAAGGTTGGTATGCTCTGTCTGTGGAGTAAATGCTGATGATCAGCAGAGAATAACTATCCAGAATGTGCTGGTTTGGCTGGAGAATACAGCCTAGGGTATATCACTGTGACTAGAATACAAAGTCATTCATTCTTGTACTCATCATTGAAAATTGTTTCTACTTTACCTATAAGCTGGTCACTCTTTGGTGTCATGGGATAGGTAGTTATAGTCTGAAATTAGGAGGAAGAAATTTAAGTGTCCTGATGGCTCACTTCTCAATATTTTCTCAGGCAAATTGGTCTGACCTTTACCACCTTGGTCTGATTTTCTCATAGGAAAAGTTTCACATTGCACAGGAATGAACAATTTAGCAGGAATATAAGTTGCAAATTATTAGTTCAGTGGTGCTTCAATATGTTTAGGTGATGGAATACCTAAAAGTCATGGTATTCTGTGGAATACTATGAAATATTTATATATTAAGCTTCAAACTACATTCCTTCCTAAATCAGATACTATTTTATATACATTCCAGAGTAGACAGTAGCAAGTGAGGAAAGGTTAAGAAAAACTTACGGTAAGAAAACTTAAAATTATATTATCTCATTTTTCATGCAAATTGGTAAAAGGCTATTTTTGGGCATTAGTCTCACTCCCAAACCTCTAGCATTTTGAGTAGCATAGTTAGAGAACCATTAAATTAACTGAATATGGAGAAGAGAAAAAAACTAAAGTGAAAGGTGATGATGATACCAGGGTTTCCAGTTTGGTGTTGTTTAAGTACCATTCAAAGAAATGGATGTCAAGAGGGGAACTATCCTTGAGGTCAACAAGGATGAATTCGGTAAGTGTAAACTAATGATAAGCTGAGGAAAAATATGGAGCAGGCAGTTATAAGATGGGCTTAATGTCTGTCACATGGTACAGCTGTCAGTAAACGTTGGCTTGCACTATTATGAGGAAGAGAAGGTAAAGATTTGGAAATTATTGGCATGGGTTAGAAAGATGAATCTATGAGTAGTAATTTTTTAAAAAATTTTTTAGTCAGAATATAGCACAATGAGGTTTAAGATTTGAATCTAGGGGAGAACTAGAGACATAGGTAAGCTGTTGGGTGGTCAGTGGAAGTGGAAATGTAGAAAAGGTGAATTGCTTTAACAGTGGGTCATGGGTGTTCTTTGAGGAGATAATTTGGGGGTATGGTGCTTCATTTTATTCCTTTATCCAAAGCCGAAATCTAGGCATTATCTCTGATACCTCGCATGTAATTTTATTCCTCTAATCTATTGATAAGGTACTGTCAAATCTACCCTCTTACGTAGGACACAAAAGAACAAACAATAAAAGAACAATAAATTGCATTTTCTCAAATGAAAATATTTTTCCTCTTCAAAACATGCCACTTGGAACCTTCCTATAAAACGTAGATATGTATGTATATATATATGCCCCTTGTAATTCAGTAAGACAAATCATTCAGTAAAGAGAATGGGCAAAAGACTTGAGAAGAGGGCCGGGGATTTAGCTCAGTGGCGTAAGCGCCTGCCTGGCAGGCGAGAGGTTGTGAGTTCAATCCCCAATACCAAAAAAACAAAAACAAAAAGATTTGAGAAGACATATTATCAAAGAAGATACATTGATGGCAGATAAATAGAAAAAACTGCTCAGCGTTATTAGGCATTAAGAAAATGAAAATTAAGAACATGAGAAAGGCCCATGCATTGTGAATAGAATGCCTAAAATTAAAAACTGTTAAGTTTTGGTGAGGATGTAGAGCAAGTGCTAGTGCATCATCTTACATTGCTAGTAGGCTCAGAGTGGAGCTGTGGTGTTCCAAAACAACCCAATGGTCATTTTCTTGAGTTCTCTCTCTACCATCTTCTCATGTGTCTGCCTCCCACCTTTTTATTCCACCAATCAGAATGTTGGAGCTTTGCTTCACCTGCTACACTGTGTGCTTTGATGACTCTCTGTAGTGCAGGCCTATCCATGGAAAGACAGGAAAAGAAAGAATTAGGGGTTATTCTTTCTCTTCCTCTTAAGGCTGCACCTTTTTTGGAGGGAAAAGATCCTTTCTTGGATATGTTAGGTACCTGTAGAATAGAATACTGCTTTTTTTCCCTCTCCTTGAGCCTGTACCATGTGGCTACTCCTGGAACTCACTGTATGTTATGCCCACTTCAGTTTTGGGGCTGCCTTGCTGTGTTCATGCTAACTTTGAGTTCGTTACTGAGTGATAATGGAAGAAAACAATGGTAAACAATGGTTTGGTGGTACTTTGGATTGTAGTCTTCTATACTAGATTCATTAAATAGCACTCTATGCATTCTGCCCTGGTTTTATAGATATATTTTATGGCTGTGGAGAGATAGGGTAGAGTTTGCCTATTATATTTTACTTGAAACCAAAACTTCTAGATTTTTTTTTATTTGTCTTTCTATGGACGCTTGAATGTGTGGGTTCCGTTGTCTTGGAAAATTCTCAGCTATTTGCAGACTAAAAACTATGGGAAAGGGAGCACCTGAAAGGTAAACAGCATTAAAAGCACCTTTCTAAAACTAGCTTTTGGTTGTGTTCCCTTCTCTTGTGGAATACTGGTTAGTCTTATATTTTCCATGTCTACCTTTTAGACTTTTACTTTTGTATTTCCTCTCTGACTGCCATTTTATGTAGTTTTTAAAATTTCACTACTTTTCTCTGGTTGTATCTTCTACTTTTAAAGCTATTCACTGAGTTACCCATTCTTATTTTGAGAAATGTTTTGTTCTTTTAAATGTTTGCTGGATTATGTTATACTTTCTTATTCATTACTCAATCTCTTTTATTTCTTTAAGCTTGTTAAATATTTATTTCTTACCCTATCTGATAATTCTAATATCTGAAATCTTTTAAGATCTGATTCTGCCAGTCTCTATTTCTGAGCCAATTATTCATGGTCTTGCTTCTTTAAAGGTTTTTCTGATTTTTGCCTGTGAGCTCACATTTCTTGGAACTTTCTGTGAGAAAAATTTTTGAGGCTGAGGTTCAAATGAAATTTGTGAGAGATTTACAGATTTACACTTTCTGTCGTGTGGCCACTTTTAGTTTGGGAACATTTAAACTTAAGTTTCTGAGTTAAGATTTTCTTTTTCTTTTTGGACCATTTAGTAGCAGTCCTGTGAGGGTTATTTTGTGGTTGAACTTGCAGGAATATTTACTTTTTTTTCCCAGCACCAAATTTTGAAGCCAGTGATTTTTATTTCATTTTCTGTGGGGTGTGTGTGTGTGCATGCATGAGAGCGAGAGAGAGAGAGAGAGATTCTTTCTTGATTACCGTCATAGTTCCATTTTAAATGGTAGGAGAAGATGTCTTTTACATTCTTCACATTAACCTGAACCTTAGTTTTTTCCCTGGTGTTCTTGAGTGCCATTAGACTGGGAGAATGAAATTTGCATTTGGACTATGTAAATGTCTAAAGAAGAAAGCTAATTTTTATGTTTTAGAGTTTTGCTGGCTTCCTATCCTTACTTGGTTCTTCTGAATCTTATTTTCTTGCAAGGACATCAGTATATTTGAGAATAGGGGAGAATCCATTATTTGTAGTTGTTTTCAATGAAGGATCAGAAGTGTGCTTAGCCTGGCATATTGCCAGAATGGAATTTGCAGCTGCAGTTTTTCCAAATTTCAGTCAGGCTGAGTTAGGTACCCTTCCTCAACCGCCTCTGTGCTTTGCTTAGGCTGTTTCCCCTGCTTATAGTCTCCTCAGATTCTGTTTGTCCCATGTTCCTTTTCCTTCTCAGTGCCAAATTCATGATGCATCTCTTGAGTGCTGTAGTTCACTGGTTCTCAAACAGTTGGAATGTTTGTAGCATTAAGAAATTTTTTTAAAAATACATTTTGTAGAATCACATAAGAGTGATTATCTCCTATCACTATAATTTTTGAAAAAATTACATTTTTACGCCAAAAAAGGCAAGAGGAATGAGGTGAGATTAACAGTGGTTTTTACAATTGAATTAAATATCTTTATGTAGAAAAGACACTGTACAGTCTGTATTGCTTTCATTGGCTACTGACCAGGAAGCGACTCATTGCAGACTATCCACAGATAATCTGGACCATGGCTATAATTTGGAATGATGTCTTCAATTTACAAATCTACAACATTTTGCTTTACCAATTATGTGGCATCTAGTCATTCATTTCCTTATGACGGATTTCCTTTGCCTGTTTACCTTTACATTTTATAATGTTTTGTCTCCTTGCCTTGGTTGTAAACTCCTTAAGAGCCATTATCTTGTATATATTTAGACTACTCATAATATGTGTTGAATGAGTTAAATTTAGATACTTCAAATGATCATTGAAACCTAGAAATATTTATAGAATTTTTATACACATTTGAGTATATCACAGTTTTGAATGTTGTTTATTTCTCCAGGAAAAAATAATTTTTAATATGAATCATGAGTCCCTTACTCATCGCTGTACTCCTCCTCAGGGAATTTCATTCAGTTAACAAACTTACTGAGTGCTTGTTAAAAACCAGGTCTTTTGTTGGGGCCTGGAAATAGAGAGATAAAGTGAAACAAGATTGCCAGTCTAGTGGGTAATATGTACATATAAGTAGAAAGCATAGCAAGCCACCTGGGAAGCCTCATAATAGAGCTTTGAAACAAGTCTTGCAATAATGTGGAGAGAGCAACTGAGTTTTGTAAGAGTAAGAGAAACCTCCAGAGGAGGAGGCATTTGTTCATTCAGCAAAATCTCTCTTAAGTGCTTAAACTACTTGTCAAGCACTAGTCTAGATGCGTCTTGAATGAATAGGGCATTGTTAGGAAGTGGAACACATTTTAGACAGGGAAATTGTGATCAAGAACGCGTCCTTTGAAGTCAGAACAGACTGGGTTTGAGTTCATACATTGGCACTCTAGACACTTGTGCCTTTGGGCAAGCTATTTGCTTTTTAATGTCTACAGGACAATTACTTTTGTAAAATGTTGCAGATACTCTGCACCTCAGGACTATTGTGCAGTGTGGCAAATTCAAGCTTAGCACAGTGAAACAGCTTGAGTGAAATAGCACAGTGAATAGTAAAATTAAATGTGGGCCTTGTGAAATAGTTCAGTGGTAAATGTGTATATAAGGCATATAGTTGGGCGAGGCCTGATGAGAAACTCAGCTGACCACAATACACGCGTATGTGTTAGTCGGAGTAGTAGACAGATGAGGCAGGAGTGTCTGTCTCAGGCTGAATGACAAATAGTCTTGTATGTCATGTTAATAACTACTTATTAACTGTGCAGTGGTGTTCTGAGCTTGACTTAGTAGTTAGGAGCGTGGATCTCACTAGCCTGGGTTCTGGTCCCAGCTGCCTCATTTCCTAAATGCCTGACTGCAGGCAACAACTTTAAAGAATTGGTAGCTTAGTTTCTTCATTGATAAACTGGATTGTAACCATATCCATCCTATATGTTTGCTTTGTTTTGTCTGCATGTATGCTCTTTGAACTTGTGGTTTTAAAGCTGTGAAACATTTTGTCAGAGGAAATCTTATTTGAAATTTAGATATAGAAAACAAAAGGAGGTCTGTTTGATGGACCACTTTCATTTCCCTTCCCTCTATGCTAGGGCCTCTGAGACACAACTGCCCTACACCAAACAGCGCTGCTCTAAAGCAGGTGACAGTGTCTTTCGTATATGTCATTTGTTGAATTGATGTTCAGGACAAAGAACTTTTATCAGTTGGGAACTTGGGAAATTAGCATTTGATGATCTAAATCTATGTTTTGATGCAGAAATCCTTTGTGTTAATACCTAAAATGTGACTTACTATTTTTGCAGATGGAAAGAGATTTAGAACGATGCCATTCTAAGCGACACATAGATGTCAGAACTGGAGAGATCTTTCTTAGTGCTCTGTTTAGAGATGAGGAAATTGAATTCCAGAGAGGGAAGTTGTCTAGGGCCATGGCGTAGACAGCACCTGCTCACATTTCAGACCTCTTTGCCCACCACTGTCTCTTCTTTTTTGCTCAGAGTGGCACAGCCAGTTCCATGCCAGAACTAGGGCAGGCGAGCAAAGAGTTTTCACCATTTTAGGACTGTGCTCTTTCAACTACACTTCTTTGCTGTTTTACAGTGTGAATTTTTGGTTTTCATATTGGCTGTGCTCTGAAGGGTTACTTCATGAGTCTGTAGATTCGTTTTTTATTCTCCAGTTGGGTGTAAAGCTCTCTGTGTGCTCTTGAGGGCCTGGACTGGACTGATTAAATACTCTAAAAAAGCTTTTCTCATTCTTACAGGTTTGAGTAGCTGTGATTAATTACGTACCATCTATCAGTGAAATGCAGAGCAGGAGATCTACATGAAATGTATTAGATGTTTCAAATTAAAAATGGGCATTTTATAATTTACCTGGGTGGGTAAGCAGATCTACTATAACTGAAATAAATGAATGAATGAATGAATGAATGAATGAATTGAACTTGCAACCTTGCACCTGCCAAGCAGGTGCTTAAGCCGCTGAGCCAAACTCCCAACCCTATTTTTTTTGAGGCAGGGTCACACTATGTAGTTCAGGCCGGCCTTGCTCATGTTGTAGCCCAAGCCGGCCTTGAACCCACAAGGCTCCTCCTCCCTCAGTCTCCTGAGTGCTGGAATTAAAGGCATGTGCCACCACGCTGGGCTAGTTCTATATCTGAAATTTTCTTGCTTCCCTGTTTGTTAATATGCTCATGTTAACGAGACAGCAGTTCCTCAAGTGGGTATACCTGGCAAGTCACTGAGAGTCTGCCCTGAGCTCTGTCTCGGGAGTGAGGCTGCAGGGTCGCCCTTGGGCACCTCACAACCTCTGGGCTCTTCTCTCTCAGGAGCACTGAGGGTGGTGGTGTTTTCCCATCTTGCTTCCTTTCTCTCCGTGGGCTCTTCCTACTTGCACATGGTCTTTCCCCTGTCAGTTTAAAGCACTGCTACTTAAGTGTGCCCCAAACCTGTCTTGTTACATGTCACAATTAGGGTGGAAGGGATGACTTAACATTTTGCAAGCCTCACTTGGACCTTCTGAGTCAGAATCCCTGGGACCTGGGAATCTCTTATTTCCAAAAAAAAAAAAAAAAAAAAAAAAAAAGTGTCTCAGGTGATGCTGATGAAAGAGCTCACAGACCTGTACCCCAGAACAAGCCTGTAAGCAGCTTCAGCTTTGTGATGCAGTTCTGGATTCTTGAAGGAGAGAACAATCTGATTGACTTGGCTTGTCAGTTGTTTTTTATTTTTTTAAGTGGGTAAGAAAGCTCTTATTTTTATTTACTTTTTAAAGTGAATTTATAGCAGTTCTCAAAATGTATTCCAACAGGTGTTCCATGAGTTGTTAAAATTAAATACTGTTGGCTCCCCCGGGCGTGATGGAGCACGCCTTTAATCCCAGCACTCGGGAGGCTGAGGTAGGAGGAGCGTTGTGAGTTCGAGGCTAGCTTGGGCTACAACACGAGCACAACGTCGGCCTGAGCTGCATAGTGTGACCCTGCCTCAAAAAACTAGGGCCAGGAATTTGGCTCAATGGTTTAAGCGCCTGTCTGGCAGGCATGAAGTTGTGAGTTTGATCCTTGGTGCCGCAAAAAAAAAAAAAAAAAAAAAAAAATACTGTTGGCTAATTTGTGCCATCACAGGAAAAAAAAGTTAGGACAAAATAGCTCAAGTTTAGTCAATTTTTTTTTTAGTTTTAGGAGAAGTTTAGCCAATTTTTGTTGAACAGAAATTGTTACTTTTGACACGATAACATATCAGTTTTTCATGTGATGGCTTGTGTTTTTGGCAATCCAAGTTGATGGTTTAGGTGTGGACACCATTAGGGAAGGAGTACAAGAAGCTTGTGGGAGATAAGATGGAAATGGAGTAATTGCAGACAGATAAAGGAGAATGAGATAACCTCAATTTTAATTCCAAAGTCTCCATAGGTAGTCATACTGTCTGTAATAACAGACTTTTTTTGTTTGTTTGTTTGTTTTGAGACAGGGTCTTGCTATGTAATTCAGGCTGACCTTGGACTTACTGTGTAGCCCAGGCTGACCTTGAACTCACAGCAATCCTCCAGCCTCAGCCGGGTGTGGTGGCGCACGCCTTTAATCCCAGCACTCGGGAGGCTGAGGAAGGCGGAGCGTTGTGAGTTCGAGGCCGGCCTGGGCTACAACGCGAGCGCAAGCCTGGCCTGAGCTGCATAGTGCGACCCTGCTTCAAAAAACCAGGGCCGGGAGTTTGGCTCAGCAGCTTAAGTGCCTGTCTGGCAGGCTCGAGGCTGTGAGTTCAATCCCCGGTGCCGCAAAAAAAAAAAAAAAAAAAAAAAAAAAAAAAAAATCCTCCAGTCTCAGCCTCCTGAGTGCTGGAATTACAGGCATGAGTCACCATGCCTGGCTAATAGAGACAAATTTATTTCTTCCTTTTAAATCCATTTGCTTTTCTTTCCCTTTGTTTCATCCCCTTCCACCTTAGAAGAGTGTTTATTTTCCTTGTCCTGTTCCCAGTCTTAGAGGGAATGTATTTAGTCTTTTGCCAGTTAGTACATATATTAACTGTAAGCTTTTTAACGGATGTCCGCTGTCAAGTTGAGGACAATCCTCCTTATTTTTGACTTTCTGCATTTTTTCGTGAGTATGTGTGGGATTTGGCAGACACTTTTTATGCATTAATTTGTTTTACTTATTTTTCTTCTTTAGTCTACTAATATGATAGATTATGTTGATTGATGTTCAAATATTGACCCAACCTGGCATCAGTGGTCATGGCCAACATTGTTGAATTCTGTTTGCTAAAATTTTTCTTAAGCAATTTTGTATGTATATGTGAGAGATATTTGTCTATAGTGTATACCTGTATTCTGTATGTGTGTGTGTGGGTGTTTGTGGGGGGTGTTACTGTTTGAACTCAACTCACTACTTAGCCCACACTGGCCTCAAACTCAAAGTAATCTTCTTACATCAGCTTCCTAAATGCTGGGATTATAGGCATATGCTACCATGTCTATCTAGTTTTGGTCACCTTCGAATCTTCCATAACTAACTTTTTGAACACGTGGAATAATGTTATACAGTGTTCTTTCTGCTGATTCTAATTTGTATCCTCATTATGAATCATATTTTCCAGATTCTTTGCATGCCTGGTAAGTTTTCATTGAATGCCAGCGTTGTATATGTTACCTTGTTGGGCTTATTCAAGGCAATAATCTGAGACAGAGATTTACCTCATTTGTTTTCCATCTCTTAAGGCATCACTGTGCTTTGTTGTCTGACCTATGGTGTCTTGAAAAGCACTGATAGATGGATAGATAGGTAGATAGTTTTTTGGTTGTTTCAGAAGGAAGGATAAAAGTGCTCCCTGTTATTCCATCTCGGTTGGAATTAAAGTTCTGCTAAATTGTCATTAATTTGTTTAAACTTTTGATGCCTGCTA
The DNA here is from genome assembly GCA_004363535.1 of Dasyprocta punctata. Taxonomy (NCBI): domain Eukaryota; kingdom Metazoa; phylum Chordata; class Mammalia; order Rodentia; family Dasyproctidae; genus Dasyprocta; species Dasyprocta punctata. Next base: position 12,215 of record RJWM01041122.1, read on the forward strand.
AACAGGTACTACCTGATTTAGATACTTTTTTTTCTTTGTTGGTACCAGGAATATGAACTCATGACCTTGAGCTTGCCAGGCAAGCGCTTGTGCTGCTGAGCTAAATCCCTGGCCCTTAGTTACCATTTTAACATTTGTTTTAAATGTAGGTTTCAAGGTCTTTGAAAGGGTGTTGTGATTTCTAAGTTGTCTGGCATCTTGGTACATTTGAAAACTGTGTATCACAGGGATTACCAAATCCAGTTGATCAGAATCACTTGGGAGAATAGATTCATAATCAATAGATTATCAGAATCACTTTTCAGAAAATAGTCTCCCTGGACAGTACCCTTCTAACCTAGGGAATCAGTCTCCATGTGTAGAAGTAGGAGTCTGAGTTTTAGAGATTCTCAGGTGACTTAACATTCTTGAAGTCTAGTGTAAGTGAAGTTATTAAGAGTATGAATTCTATGGGGGTTCTGTGATCTATGCTGAAAAATCATTAAGGTCTGAATTTATGAAAGAGGACTTCGAAAACTGCTTCAGAAGGTGGCAAGAATGTTGGGAGAAGTGTGTTCAAAGCAAGGGGGGAGTATTTTGAATGGGATTATTAACAAATGTGTCTTTTGCTGTTATTAAATTTTTAAAATTTAACCATTAGCCTGTTTTTTATGTCACACATAATATAATGAGTACATTGTAGTGTATGCATACTAGAGTACATATAATTGTGTGGACTCAGTTATGTATCATAGTCTTTATGTTAATTTAAAAAATAAAAGAGGATAGACTCTGGATCATTACTGCCTGGGTTTCAATCTCACCTGCCTCTCTTACAAGCTCTGTGACTTTGGCCCACTATCTTAGCTTCCTTAGATTTGTTTCCTGCTCTGTGAGATCTTTTATGGGGTTTTGGGAAGACTTATTGAGATAATACATGAAAAGTTCTTATAGCAATACCTGAGCGATAGTTAAATGTTCATTACTGGACAAGGTTTAGGAACTACTTGTTCTTACACAGAGTATCCGCTTTTATTAAGTGGAATAATGGTAATAACTTCCCTCTCATAGATTTGGTGTGATGATTAAATGAGGAAGAACATTAAAGTAAGTCAGCTATGATACAGGAGTTTTGTTGCATGTTTCTGTAAATAGCTTCATGAGCCCCCTGAAATTTTTTTTTTTATTTAAGAGAAAATAGATACAGAAGATAGAAACAAAAATCAAAAAAGACAGACAAACAACAACGACAGATCTGATACGATAACATTGTAGGTTTACACACTGAGGTGGTTGAAGTTTGACAGTAGTTACAATATTGCATATTGTTATCTTCATAGGGGTTGATCATATTGACAGATATAGGCATGTAAGATTTATCAATTCAGGTATATTAACTTTTCTTTTTCAATAGCTATTGTATTTAGCAATACGGTTTTTTAAACTGTCTTATTTATGCGTATTTATAAATTTATGTCTTTTTCCTTTTCTCTTCCTTCCTTTCCCCTTAGAATACCTCTTGTTATTATTGAAATAACTACCAATAACATCAGGTCTAATATAACCAAGCGAAATAGTTCAGAGTGAGACCAATAAAGCATAAAAGAATGGTCATACATAAGAGAAACAAAAAACTAGAGAGATCAGCAAACAACAATAACATATCTGATACTGTAAAATTATAGGTTTAGGAATTTAGATGGTTGGAATTTTACAGTGGTTGCAACACTGTATATTGTTACACTTAAGGGGGCTGTTCAGATTGACAGGTAAAGACATGTAGGATTGATCTGGTCTTATGAATATCAACTGTTCTCTCTCACCAGTTAATGCATTTAGTAGTGTAGACTTTTAAACTATCTTATGAATACCGTTACATAAAACTATGTCTTTTTTCCATACCTTCCTTCCTCGGTTCCCCTTGTAATACCTCTTATTGTCTTCAAACTAAATGCCCTTACCAATTGGCCAAATATAGTCTATCCTTAGTTTCCTTCAAGTGGTTCTGCCAACTTTTATTGGAGTCTTTGATATCCTGCTAGTCTCTCTGAATCTGATTAATGTGTTGTAAGTCTTTATTTGTTTCATTCTCAATTTCCTTTGATTTTTCATTCTCCACCTTTCCGGCTATATTTCCTTTAGAGGCGCTTAGCGATTCCCCTGAATAAAATCAATAACAAATAAGATAATGGAGGCAATACATAGTAATGCAACGTTGATTTCTATAATGCCTCATATTAGCTTCAAGGCAGTTGCCTATATCATCTGTTGTAACACAATCATACTAAGATAGGTTAAAATCCCTCAGAACAGAGCAGTGAAAGTAATACCTGGTTTTGAAGCAGCGTGATCATATATCACTGAAGGCTACCCTTATAAATTTTGTTATCTTTACAATAGCTGTCTTTGTCATCATTTATGATAAAGATAGGCCAGTCGAGGTAGAATAGGATTAAACTAAACAGCTCATTGAAAACAATACGGGACTTAAATCCCGTTAATGGATTATACATTTGTCTGCCCTGCTTGGTGGTATCTCTGTCACTTTTTCTGGAGCAGTGGACTTCTTTGTCTCTCTCTAGAATGTCCTTTAGTATTCTCTGTAGGGTTGGCTTGGTTGTCATAAATTCCTTTAGTTGTTCTTTGTCGTGGAAGTATCTTGTTTCTCTGTTGATTTTAAAAGATAATATTGCGGGGTACATTAATCTGGGTTGGAAGTTATTTTCCTTCAGGGCTTGAAATATTTCACTCCAAGCTCTTCTTGACCTGATGATTTGTGTTGAGAAGTCTGTCATGATTCTGATGGGCCTTCCTTTGTAGGTAATCTGTCTCTTTTCTCTAATAGCTTTTAATATTATGTTTTTGTGTTGGATTTCTGGAATCTTGATTATTA
>RJWM01041123.1:0-15094 GCA_004363535.1 Dasyprocta punctata
GGTGTTTTCTTGTCTCCACTTAGGCTCCCCATGCAGCTCTTTCCTTATCATATTATTCTGTGTTTCCAGGAACCCGAGATCTCCTGAGGATTTTATTTTATAATACTCTTTAACTTTTTATTATGAAATGTTTCAAACTTTGGGAAACTACAGACAATAACAAATGGGTATTCACTACCCCAACTTAATAGCTAATAACAGCTTGCCACATTTGTTTTACTTGTCTCTTTTTATTTGAAGAAATTAAATTTTAAAGAATGCATCTAATACCCCAATTTCTGCTTCTCTTTCCTTCTACTCTGAGTCTCCTAAAGTTGGATCAAATTTTTATTCAACTATATGCTCTTGAGAATTATTCCTGTTGATTTGTAAAATGTAGTTTATGCCACACAATGGAGTTCTGGTTCATGGCTGTAACAAAATAACTGGGATAATTGACTGTTACGGTTTAGATCTAAAATATTCCCCAAAAGTCTCATGTTCAGAGGTGGGGTGTGGTCAGAGGGCGTGTGGGTTGCTGGGGGTGTGATCTGGAGGGGTGTATTTTTGTCTCTGCCTTCTTTTTTTCTCTACTTCCAAGCTGCCATGGACCGAGCAACTTTCCTTCAGCGGGCCCTTCTACCATGCTGCCACTGCCTTCAAGCCACTAAGCATGGACTGAGCCTACAGTAACTCTGCACCAAATAAATCTCTTTTCCTCTAAAGTTGTGGATGTCAAGTACTTTGTCCCAGAAATAAGAAAGCTGACAAAGGAGTGACTCTGAAGAGGACAAGTTTCATGCCATTTGATGACCATGTCTTGGTTGCTTTTTACTCGTTGCTGAGACAAAATTCCTGATGCCCAAAATTAGGGAAGGAAAGATTTATTCTTACAGTTTCTCAGGAGTTTCAGGCTTACTTAGTTGGCTCCAAGTCAGCATGGCGGGGCAGGGCTGCCATTCATGGTAGCTGCAAGCCACAAGCACGCTGGCGAGAGAGAGCGGGCGGAAGCCTGGAAGCCCAGAAGAGGAAGACCCCCCTCCCTCACACTGCATCTCAGCTCCACCCCTGGGCGGGTGCAGCACTCGCATCACCAGTCCCGGTGCTACAGAACAAATCAATAACAAGCACCAGACTCAGCCCCACCAAAAGTATATGAGGACTTGGGGGTGCACAGTATATCACCCAGTGCAGACCAGTTGGGCCTGTGGCGAGGCAGCACATCAGGGCAGAGCGACCCGTGCTTTCATGACTGGGAATGAAAGCAGAGAGGTGTGCTTCCTAGAACCCGAAGCCCCTCACTGGGCCAAGCTAAGGACCAAGCCTTTAACACGTGGGTCCTTAGGGACATTCCAGAGCCAAATTTTAGCAGGCATGCTTTGATAGTACAAATAAACTATGGTTTATACAGTCTTTCCTCTCGGATGAGCAGGCATGTTTCTGATTTCTCACATGACAAATCGGTTCAGTGCACAGTGTTGCCCGCTCATTCCGCAGGCAGTAACCTGTTAGCAGATACACCCGTTGCCCCTGAGTTTGCCTCTGGTGAGTCGGAAGTCTGGGCTTGCATCTTGCCTACAAGTCTTTTCATATTCTATTTTTTAAGTTTAATTCCTGCATTGATGCTTGTAAATTGTTTATGGTAGGTGTCTTTATTGCTAATATTGAGAATCCTTAGGAAATTCTCAGACATGTCTTACAGGTGTAGTTGGCTTTTGAATTTTGAGTCTTTTGCAAGATCCTACCTCTTCAATTTATTGGGGGTGAGAGGTTGCTGCCTATTTGGCCCAGCTCCTGGTCGTTTGGCTCAGGCCAACAGTATTGCTTGTGACCTTCAGGCAATCTTGGTCTTGGCATACAAGGAAGAACAACTGATTAGAACAATTATGTCACCTTGGCTAAAAGAGAACAATCAATAATAACAATAGCATCAAACACTGCCTAGAAAATGACAAACTGTGGTAACCATTAATTTGCCACATTCAACATATGTATAGAATTTATAGTTATATAACCAAATCTAAGACAAACCAGAAACTTGTGTACAGTATGTATCCCCTTGATATGGCAATTTTACGCTCAGGGGATAAAATTTTTAAAGTCTCTAGGGGAAAAATAGAGAAATAGTAGAAGAGGAAGTGGTGACGAGCAAGGCTGGAGGACAACGGAGGATTGCACGAGTCTGGAGAACTGGTGAGAAAGACAGGAGGGAAAGAAGGAAGGAACAGAAACAAGAACGGAACAAAAACAAACACAAACTAGAAACAATGTTTTCAGTCATGTAAAAACAAGAACAAACAATTATGAAAAAGAAAAAATTTACAAAAATAGAGCAAAAAAGGAGAACAGCAGAAAAAGATGTCAGGGTGCACCTCTTGTGTCTCTGGCTGACAGAGCGGGCAGACAGAGCCCCGATCCATGTGGATGGACCCCAGTGAGCCAGCGGTAGAATGACGGCAGTGGTGGTAAACCCGGGAAACCTGGGCCTTCAGTCCCACTGCAGCGCAGGCTGCTTCTGCTTTCTGGCCGTGAGGCCTCAGCCTGTGACATTCTGCGGGCCTCCTGCACCTTGCACTCAGCTCCCTGACCTCCTGCAGGCTGGAACTCGGTTCCGCCTCACCCTGACTCCAGGAGCCACTAGATGGAGCCAACCCGTGGCTGCTCTGAGTTCTGACTTCCACTGGCCCCTTTCTAAAATGACCGCCAGCCCGTCGCCCTCTCCTGGGGGGCATCTGAACCGATTAACCTACTGGCCACTGCAGTCTGCTGTGCCCACTGCACTGTTCACTGGTGCGTTTCTCTGGGAGCCCTCTGGGGCCACCAGCAATCACCGTGCCCCTGCAGGGTCCAGCTGGCCCTCCCACGCTGCGAGCCGGGCTCACGGAGAAAGCCCCGCTTGCCACCTCCCTCCTTCGTGCTGAGGTCCCTCTCTTCGCACTCCCCGTGGGCTTCAGTTCTCATTTCAGAGCCTGGCTGGGTCCTGGGGACCCTTTCCTCGTCCTTCTCTTCAGCACGATGCTGAATTCCAGCGTCTGCTCGGTCCCCTTTCTAAGGCGAGCCCATCTGCAAGAACCCTGAGGACTTGGATCGAGACGTTTGATTTCCAACTTCCTTCCTTTGTGCTGCTCTTCTGAGTCACTAAGCAGGGCCCACGGTCTCTCCATCTGACCACGCACACTCACTCACACTCACACACATGCACACTCAGGTTTGGTGGTGCAGCTCCTGGGTGCCCACAGGGGCGGCGAGCAGAAGACCTCGCTGCGGGCACTGAGGGGTGAGGAGCAGGCCCCTGAACCACAGCGGCACCTTGTGGCCAGAATTCCACTTTCCCTTCTGTGCAGGTCTTTCCTTAAAACTCCCAGTGAGCTGTGAGAGGGTGGGGGTCACGGCCCACAACGCCCAGTGTCCTGGCACTGCCCATGGGCCTGGCTTCAGGGCCTGGAACACTGGCTCAGTCAAGATGCCAATGCCTCGGGTTTGTCTGGGAGCAGCTGTCCAGCACACATAAAAGGTGACCGAGCTCCTATTTTCTGTCTTTAAACATTTGAGTTACTGCTACTGTTTGTCTAAAATATAGGACATAGAAGAACACCCAAGAAAGCTCTGACACAAAAAATGTGCAAGTCTTAAAATTACTTCAGATGTTAAAACTTATTATAAAGGAACAATCATAGAAAGAACACAGTATTGCTACAGAAGAGGGTGTATCAATGGGCAATATTACAACGTAGAAATGTACGCAAGTAATGCAATGACATTTTAGGACAGGGACACATGCTCCTGCAGTAGACGAGGTTGATAAAATATGTGGGAAACAGGAGCAGTTAGAGCTCAGTTCATCCCATGCACAGAGATTAACCACAGGTCCCAGGGGTGGCTTTTCCGGGACGTGTCCCCACAGCCCCAGGCTCAGGGCCAGTCCTGCTCTGCGGAGGTGTCTGGGGCACAGCCCTTCCGCAGCACTCCAGAGGGGCTGGGACTCTGCTGTCAGGCTTGTCTCGGAAGGGCACTGCTCCTGGTGGACGTCACCCCTGGACCCACGCCTCCCTGTCAGCGGGGTGTTAGGACAGTCCTCTAGGGTGTGAGCGACTGGGGCTGACCAGGGAAAGACAGGGCCGTGCCCGAGGTGCCAGGCTCTGTCTGGAGGCTGCTGGGCACCCTGCGCACCACCCAGGGACAGAAGGCCAAGGGAAGTGCGGGAGAGGCGGGCATCGAGAGGGCCTGTGTGTCTACGTGAGGGTCCCCAGCATTGCGGAGGGGAGTCAGAGCCGCGGGCTCCAGCAGCGTACAGCCTGTGTCCCATCTTACCAATGGGCAGCGGCTGTCAGCTGAGCTGTAGGGACGAGCCAAGGGGGTGGTCTCTAAATGCCTAGAACTTTGTTTGTTCAAGCTATTTTTAAAATAATACCTTGGGCAAAATTTTGAACTTGGTGCTGGCAGGCGTTTGAGCTAATGTGTCTCAGTCCACAAGGAAGAAATGAACCACCTGGGGGCGTGACACACAGCCCGTATATATTGGTCCGTTTTTAATTGCAGTGACAAAATACCAGACGCTGGATGCTTACTGAAGAAGAGCAGTTTATTTAGCTCACAGTTTTGGAGGTCCAAGCTTGGGTGGCCCCAGTGACTTGGCCTCTGACAGGCACCTCATGGGGGATGGGACCACAGTGGGGAGAATCTGTGCTGAAGAGATGAAGAGACAGGAAGCAGGGATTCAGGGGCCAGGCTTGCTCGGTTTTTTCTTTTTTCTTTGTTTTTTAGAGGAGAATGTATTTATTGAGAGAAACAAAGCTTCTGTCAGAGAGACACAAGGGGCCCCAAGTGTGTTGCCAAAGACTCTTTTCTCGGGACTTTTCTAGCGCAAAACCACAAGGTGAGGCTGGTCCAAGATGGGGAAAACATGGAAACTTGCAAGGTGGGCATGAGGTGGGACCGAACTGTGGTCAACCAATAGGATTAATTACTCAGCTAAAGTTGATTAAATCGGGGACAAATTGGGAGGCCAGTCACCAAAGCGGGCATGCTTAACAGCAGTGACTCTTCCCGCAGGGGTTTGGGATGGTGACTCCTGGCTTCCCCAAGGTGGTGGATATTTAGAATGTCAATTCCTGATGTTTATACTCAGGGTGTGGTTGCACTTGTTTTGCCTTTTGCATTGAGATCTGGCCCACAGCAGAGGTATCTGGTCTTCTGCACTGGCTCCTTTGAGGGCCCCGCCCTGTCTGACTGCCTATAATGTTTCTAACTCAGCTCAGTCTTGCTTGTTTCTTATTTTCTCAGAGGAACAAGCCAGCGTCCCATGAGAAGTAACTGAATCTCTCTGAAGGGTGGTGCTCCAGTGACCCAGTCGCCTTCCACTAGATGACCCCAGCTTTCAAGACCTTTCAGTGTGGCTGCACGAGGGGCAGTGCACAGACCACATCGTCTCTGGGACACGTCCCTCACTTGCCAGAGAGCTGGGGTGCACCAGCCCCAGCGTGCTGCTTGGAGAGTCCAGCACGAGCCTCCTGCCCCGCTTGCAAGGATGTGGCGTGGGTCTGTGGTTTCCTGGGTTGCCGGCCCCCACTGGGGGCTCCCGACTTCCGTGGAGCCCTCTTAGCCCCACAATAGCAGTTCCAGGGGGCACCACAGCCTAGGGAGGGGCTCTGAGCTTGCTCTCTGGCTGGAATCCCCTGGTCGCACTCCGTAATTCTGATGGAATCAATCTGCCCCAGGGCAGTGGTTCTCCCCACAAGGCTCTGAGACCAGCAGCACCAGTAGCTGCATCGCCTGCTAGAAATACCAGCCCTGGCCCCAGGGGCCCTGACCCGGAGCCTGGAGAAGGCCAGTGGTCTGCCGCGAGGAGCCCACAGTGGCTCTGACACCCAAACAGCGTACAGCGCTGAGAACAACTGGTGTAGAGCAAGACCAAGAGTCAGTACTTTTTAAGCCCCCATGGGTTCTAATACTACAGTCGGGTTGAAAATCAGCGCGCTAGGCCCATGGTGGCAAACATTTTAGCGCTTTCAGCGGCATAGACAGCCCTCTGCAGCCCACACGCCCTGGGTCCCCACCCCGGGCCTTGGCCGGTGGCCCTGAGACTCTGCTGTACGTTAGAACATTTGGAGTAGAGGAGGGGCCGGCAGTGATGACACTATGGATGTCAAAACATCGAAGCCTTGATCTACTTCCAGGCATTTGGACAGACGCCGCCCCGGGAGGTCAGGAAGGCCACAGGTCTTTCTGTCACTCCCCAGACGAGCCACCAGGGGAGCCGGGGAGGAGGAGGCTGGGCACCGCGTACACTGTCCTCCACCAGGGAGAGCGCCGTCCTGCGGAAGGGAGGCTGCGCGGGCGACACGAAGCACACGCTGTTTGCAGTCGCAGGGACGAGAGTGAGCGGCGACCAGCTGCCCGGCCCCGCCCGGCACCGCGCTACTGCGTCACCCACGTGTCCTCGGAGGGCATCGCTGCCTCACTGTATGCAAGAAACCCCCCGCGCAGCCTGCAGCTCCGACCCGCTCCTGGCTGCCTGTCTCTCAGGCTCTGCCAAGAGATCCCCTGGTTTGGCAGCCCAGCCGCCAAGAGCTGGGGTCTCTCGTGGGGGTCTCATCTGCACGCCCCCGACCCCCCACGTGATGGGTCCTTCTGAGGTGTTTGGGAGAGATGAGGACAAAGAGCCGGGCAGCTCCGAGGTGCAGAGTGGTCCCCTCACGACGGCTTCCCGGGGAAGGTGATTGGGGAGGTGGGGAGGCGTCTCTGCCCAGGGCCCGGTGCCCACGGGAAGTGCTGCGGAGGAGCTGGAGGGCGTAGAAAGGCCGTGGACGCAGCCCCAGCCCCGAGGACAGTGAGGCCCGCTCTGCGGAGGAGCTGGCAGCACTCACGGGACTCAGTGCTGTGGCCACCCGGCCGCCCGGGCTCCCCCAAACCCACGCGCCTCCCACAGGCCTGGGTGTGTGGACTGGGTCAGTCCCTCATCCCGGCATCGAGCGCAGAGCCACGGCTGGTGGGGACAGACGGCTTCACGTTTCCTACGTTGATTTCCCACGCTGCTCTTTCTAATCAATCTCATGATGAGGATGGCTGGCAGAATTTGTCGAGCATTTCTATACCAGGTGCACTTCCAAGTGCTTTTAAGACAGGAGCGCCTGATTCATGAGCTTTGGAGACTATGAGAGGCCTGGATGACGTCACCCCTCCCAGGGCCCTGGATAGCCCTCTCTGCAGGTGCTCCAGATGTCGCCACTCCAAGCCGGGAGAACCCAGTTTCCTGACCATGGCGGCCAGGGCGGGCGGCCAGGGCGGGCGGCCAGGGTGGGCGGGCCCAGTAGGCCTGAGCAGGTAAGCAGAAGCTGGTCGGCAGGAGGATGCTGTGTGCATGTGTGGGCCTGCCCACCCCATCTACAGAAGCAGCCGTCTCCTTCTCCTCACTGAGTGAGTCGGATCCTCCAGCCCCTACCCGCTCCCTCTTAGGCTGCAGTGTAGGTCCGCACAAAGCCTCTCTTGGGTCGTTGGGCTTTGCCCAGTTGTGATTTCTGTCTGAAGTCCAGCAGTTTGGGGTGGATGCATGGAAAGCTGCTCACACTGGAGGCTGCTGGCAGTGGACGCAGTCAGCAGCTGGGTACGGTGACATCGAGGGCACAGCCAGGAGCCGCAGAGTGACGGAGGACGACGGGGAGCCGCTGCGCTGGCTGCCGGAAGGGTTCTCAGCTCTGCCTGCGGGAAGAACTCCAGAGAGCCGTGGGTGCCTGCTGCTCTGGCAGCAGGAGGATGACGAGGAGCACTGCTAACGTGAAGAGCCGAGGACTGCAGGCGCCTGAGGCTGAGGGCTGCTAATGGAGGCTGTGAAAACGAGAGCAGCCAACGTGGAGAGAGCTGCACTCTTCCTAGTCATAATTTCTCTGTGAACTGAGCAAAAGAACCCTCTGTTGCCTGGTTATACTTTCCTGTAATGAGTCACTAAATATACAGAGCAAACCGATGAGGCAGGGACTCGTTATGGTTTTGTTCTAAAATGTCCTCTAAAAGTCTCATGTGCAGAGGTGAGGCCCGGTGGCCTCGCTGGCGTTGTGACTTGGAAGGGCGTCATTCCTGGCCCCTCCCTTCTCTGATGCTTCCTGGTCGCCACGCAGTGAGCAGCTTTCCTCTGCCAAGTTGCTCTCCCATGCTGTTCCTGCCCTGGAGCCAGTGGGCCATGGACTGAATCGATTGAAACTGTGAGCCGAAACCTCTCCTCTTACAACTTGGGGGCATCGGGAATTTTGTCCCAGTGGTGGGAAAATGACTCACATGGGACTTGCATCACCCTTAGTTTACAGATAAAGAAATTAAGGCAGAGAGAGGCCAACCAGCTTGCCCAAGGTCACACAGAACAAGAGTCCATAAACTTACCCTGCCTGCCAGGCTTGGTACAAGAGTGTTTCATGAAGCCCATATTTATGGGTCATCCTTCAGGTTCTGGTCCATCCTTCCTCATCAGTGGGGGTTGCACTGGGGGTCAGAGCCATGTCCGTTATTTGAAGAGGGAGTATGTCATATGAAAAACTGTCACAGGCATAGAATTACAACTGAAAGGACACAGAAAGGACTCCAGAGCATCACAGAGATAGGCAGCGGTGGGAAGAATAAACGAGGCGGGTGGAACAGCTAGGATCTAAAGTGGACCAGAGCGCCGCAGAGCAGGAACTGACACTGCTGGAAGAGCTGGCTGGGCTTGGTCTCCACACTGGATGGGGGTAGAGGGATGAGAACAATGGTAGGGCTAATTTGGCTCCTGGTGGAAGAAGGCCCTGCCTCTGCAGGGGTGAAGAAGCTTGCTGGGGTGAGGCTCACAGCAACTGCAAGGCCAAGTATGCAAAGGGAGCAAGTCCTGCTCCCCCTGCAGCCTCGCAGCCCCCAGCACCCCACTGGTAGACTCTGATAGGGCAGAGGGGCCAGGCAGGGACGAGTGGGGTTGGCGCAGTCCCGGCCTCGAGCTGAGGAGGAGGGGAGCTTGGCGCTGAGGGATATTACTCAATGACAGCGCGTCTTCCCGTGGCCCAGGTCGAGGCCTGGCCTCTCAACTTCAGCTCAGACCCTCACACCTTTCCTCTCCGCTTGCTTCCCCGGTGGCTGTGCTGCGCTCCAGGCTCCCATTGCTCCTCTTACATGGCGTGCAGAGGGCCAGGGTCTCATTCCAGGCTGAGGAAGCCGTGGGCGCATGTCATGTCCCCTGCAGGCATGCTGGAGACTCAGCATGCCCTGTCCCCACGCCTGCAAGCCCCCTTCCACTCGCCCTGCCCAGAGACGCCCTCGGCAGGCAGGCGGGGAGGAAGCCCGGGCCCACTCTCCTTCTGTCCCTCTGGCCCTGTCCATCTCCCTCCTGTCGGTGGTGCTCACCTGAGTGCGTCGCTGACACCCCTTGAAGTTTGACCTTTCCAGAGATGAATGATTTGATTTCTCAGGAAGGGGCTGACGTAAGGTAGGCTTAGCAACATCAGAGCAGCACAGTCATTAGATATCTGCCTGACAGTTCTCTCTGGGCTTCCATATTCCAAAAAGCTCACAGTAAAATTAACTCCAAAGTTACTGAACTGAGAAATGTACAATTACTGTCTTGTTGGTGCAATAAAATAGAATGGACTGTGTAGGATTTAATTGGCATCTAACAACCTGTGCTACTCTGTTAATTAGGCATTAATTATGGCAGAGCACTAATTGACATTTGATAAGCATTCGAACCAAAAACCAGCCTTTGCTCTGCCAGAGTAAGTGCCTCGGTGGGCCATGTGTGACAGCTGGGAGGGGCCTGTAGAGCCTCCAGATGACAGGGCCATCTTTGACATCTGACCCCAATTTGGGAAACGCCTCCAAAGGTCAAGCTATGGGCTCATCCCCACGTGTCCCTGTGGGAAGAGGTCCTCTCCCGATGGAGCTGGGCCTTCCCTGCCGTGGATGTGGAAAATCCTCCCTTTCTCTGTCCTCCGTTCTCAGCTGACTGAGCCACAAGTGCGAGCCCAGCTGCAGAGTGCGACCTGTCTGAACGCAGGGCCTGGCTCCACCACTTTCTGCTGGGTTCTGGCTCTGGGTTTCATTTTCCTTCCCCATGCAACAGGGATCTCGCTAGAGTCTCCGGACTCACCGTGCAGGTCAGGCTGGCCTTGAACTCACTGTGCAGCCCAGGCTGGCCTCAAACCTGTAGCAGTCCTCCTGCCTCAGCCTCCTGAGTGCTGGGATTACAGGTGAGCACACGGCGCCCGGCTTGAGGACTGCTGATAGTGCTGGCCCCAGTTCTAGGCATGAACAGGAGCTCCGCTCCTCTCCGCGGCCCCTCTCCTACTTTCCTGTCCCTGCTCCTGGGCTGTGGCTTTTTTCTCTGTTGGACTGCAGCTCTGACACCTTCCTAACCCGGCAACTGAGCCGAGACTGAGTTTTGTCTCCATCAGAGACTCCCTGGGTTCGAGGTTTAAATGCCGGTCCCCCATCTGCTGTCCGTGTGACACCGAGGCAGTACTTCCCTGCTTTGGTTTTTCTCTTCTGTGTTGTGGAGTTAATAACAGCACCGTCAGCCCTCTGTAACTGAACACACGTACAGATCCAGCCAGCCTTGAGAATACTCAGGAAAAGCTGCTTCTGCACCAACATTACAGGTTTTTTCTTATCATTTCCTTTTTTTTGGAGACAAGGTCTCGTTATATAGCTCAGGCTAGCTTTGAACTCACTACATAGCCCAGGCTGGCCTCACTCACTGTGATCCTCCTGCCACAGCCTCCTGGGGCCTGGGGCCTGGGTCCTGGGATTACAGGTGTGTGCCACCAATAGCAATACAATACAGAATAATAATAAACAGCACACAACAACTACCTATGTTGTGTTAGGTATCATAAGTTATCTAGCGATAACAAAATATGCAGAAGGAGGTGCATAAGTTATAGCAAATATAAGAGAGTTGAGTGGCCTCAGCACTTGGTGCCTGTGGGGGTCTCGGCACTAGTCTCCCTGGATACAGAGACGACCACATTTACCTTTAGCGTCCGTGCAGGCGCCTGGGATTTTGCTCATGCTTGGCGATTGCTTAGAACGCACAGGGTGGTGCAGTCATCAGTCTTCTGGGGTGAAACCACCGAACTTGCTTCTCAACCAAGCGATTTTGTTTACAGCAAGCAACTCTCGTGGATACTCAGGCCTCCGCCATTCCTTCCTTCCAGGCGGCAAACTGCCAAGTGGCCTCGCTCCATCTTCTGTCCTGTGTTCTCTTGAGGACCACTGGGTCATTACAAACGGACCCCAGCTGCTGTGATGGGGCAGCTGCATAAAAAGTGAGTGTGTGTGTGTGTGTGTGTGTGTGTGTGCACACGCACCTGTGTATCGGTGCAGACACTGGTTAGGCGTCAGGCAGCCCTCGTTCTCTCATGGTATACGAATGTGACTCTTCCTCTGCGCTCACTTGGCGGTCTATCCTAAAATATTACTTGGGAACCCGGATTGCTCATGGATCTAGGTCAACTCGATGAGAACTAATTTATCAAATGGTTAATTTGCTGAAAGTCAGCTCACCAGGACTTAATTAGCTGGGAGTCCATCTGCTGACTCATCAGATCCCTGAATGGCCAGCTCACTGAGGACTGTCAAAGACTCGACTGTGTGCTGCAAAGGAGGCTGCTGCTATGTGGCTGGCAGAGCAAGCAGCACCTGTAGAAGTAGACTGAGCAGGTAAGGGAAGAACGCAGGATGAGTCTGTAGAGATAGAAGATAGGAGGCTACATTTCAGGGAGCCCATGCATTCACAGTAAAATGACATCCATCTCAGAAGCACTTTGCCTTAAAACAGTGTCTCCGTCATTTTCCTTGTTGCTGGGGCGCAGTAGCTGACACCCACCACTTAATGGAAGAAAGGTTTATTGCGGCTCACGATTTTAGAAGTTTCAGTCCATGGTTGACTGGCTCAGAGACACAAACGGCACGGCGGGACAGCCTATAGAAGAAGAAACTGCTCACATCACGGTAACTAGGAAGCAGGGAGTGAGGGGAGGAGCCAGGAAGAGACAGACACATCATTCCAGGATCCACCAGCTACCAGCACATCAGCTGTAGCCCACCGCGACTCAGCCTCTTTCCAGGAGCCCTCCCTCTGAGCGCACGTGCCTCTGAGGATGCTCCAGATTGAACGATAGCACCGACTCACACAGGGATCCTGCAGCCTAGGGGTGGATCTGTCAGGCTGCCTGTAGCTGTAAGAAAGGGACGGTAAAACAGAAGCAAAAGTGAATTCTCAGTCGTTTACATTGGATTCGGCAGACTGACTGTCAGTGGATCAGCCTGTTTCCTTGCACAGTACAACCTGAGTCTCAGCTGTACCGGGAGCAAAGTGAGGAAGGCCCACTGAGAGGGGACGTGCAGCTGGCCTCAGAGAACAGGGCTGCTGGTTACGTTGTTCTGGCGTCCACGTCTCTGTTAGACGGGGGAATAGGAAAGGGTGGAGAAGGGGACCCAACGGCTCAGGTCCCGGAGGTGGTGGCGATTGAGCCAGGTGGTTCTCTGCTCCAGAGGGCATGCTTAGAACCATCCCGGAAGTCAGACACTACCCAGAAAGGGACTTGCAGAAGTCCAGAGAAGGTGACCTCGGCCCTGGAACTCGGGGTCAAGATCCCTTTCTGACCTCAGATCTTCAAACTAGGAATGAAATGGAATTGGCAGAGGCTGAGAAGACACCCCAGAACTCAAGGTGAGCTAGGGACTCCAGGATATTTGAATGTAGGCTCAGTCATTAAAAATCAGTGTGTACCCACAGCAATGAAAAGGAACATTAGCTGGTGTGTTGAGCATTGACTACGCCCCAGAACCATGTTAAACACTTCTGTGCATTAGCTCACTTAGTCGTAATAGCAACTCTATAAAACAGTTCCCATTTTAATTCCCATTTTGCATAGAACTGAGGCTGAGAGACATCAGGAAGTTTGCCAAGCAGCACAGAGCTTACAAGAGTCGATGACGGTCTTTACCTCCAGCTGTCGTGGCCCCAGGTCTGTACTCTTGACCTAACCCTCGCCTTGTCTTTTATTCTTTTACTAGTTTCAGTTAGAAATTAAGTTGCGGTCAATCTTTATAGTTCTGCTTTCAAGCCATTTTAAAGTTATACATGTGTATTGGAAAAGCTCCTTCTCTGTTTGTGACTTGTTTGTGGTTCTCTTAAAGGTATATTTTGGAGTATGAGAATCTTCAGTTTTAACAAGAGCCCATTCAGCAATTGGTTCCTTTATAGTTAGTGCTTTTGCATCATATTTAATTAATTTTCTTTATCCCAATTTTGAGAATAAAGATATTGTCGCATATTATCTTGTACAGTCTTGTTTTATGCTATTCGAATCTGCAACATGAATGTGCTTGGTTTTTTGGTGAATGATGCAAAATAGTGGATAAAGTCAAGTTTTTTCCCAAATGTTTATTCAGTTGACTTAGCACCATGTTTACTAAGTGCCATCATTTTCTAAAGATTTTAAAATAATTAATTAATTGATTAATTTGATGCTGGTGATTGAACCCAGGACCCTGTACGTGCTAAGCACATATTCCCTTATTGAACTACAATCCAGCCCCTAAATTTATTTATTTTTGTTTCTATTTGTTTGTTTGTTTTGGGTTTTTAAGACAGGATCTTGCTATATAATATAGATTGGCCTTGAACTCACTATGTAGCCCAAGCTGGCCTCAAACTTGTGGCAATCTTCCTGCCTCAGCCTCTTGAATGCTAGGATTACAGACATATACCACTATGCCTGGGTTCTAAATTTATTTTTTTAAATGATACATAAAAAACCTCATAAAATAATATGTGTTTGTGAGATCCTGTGTGGTGTTTTGATTACTATAGCTTTGTAGTCTGTTTTGAAATTAGGTAGTTGCTGTGGCTTGTGTCTAGATGTCTTCACAAAGCCTCATGCAGTCGTAGGTGGGGCTGTTTCAGAGGTGGCTGGATCTAGTGTGTCTCTTGCTGGGATGGATTCATGGTGCAGTGCACGGCTCAAGAGCACGAGGATTAAGGGTGTGACTGCTTCCTGGCCTAAGGAGTCTGGGTAAATAAAAGGGACGGAAAGAGCAGTCAGGGTCCCTTGCTGCTCTGCTACCTTCCGTCCACCGTGCTTTGTTGATTTATTCACTGGGCTCATTGGGTACTGGCGCACAGCAAAGCTATTGCTAATTCTGTATATTGAGTTTACATCCCACAGCTGTGCTGAGTTTCTTTATTAATTCTAATAAGATTTTGGTTGAATATTTGGGGGTTTTCTCTACATAAGCTTGTGTCATTTGCAAACAGCAAAACTTTGACTTTCTCTTTTCAAAGTTGAATGCCTTCATTTCTTTCTCTTGCCTGACTGCCCTGGTTAGAACTTGTAACCAGAATAGAAATGCTCAATGGAAATGGAAAAAGTGAGCATCCTGGTTTTGTTCCAGATCTTAGAGATCATTTTCAGCTTTCCCATCCAGTATAAAGTTAACTGTTGGCTTATTACATGGGCCTTTATTATGCTGATGTATGTTCCTTCTAGATCTCATTTATTCAGAATTTATATCATGAAAGAATTTTGAGTGTTACCCAGCGCCATTTCAGTATCTGTTGAGATGATCGTACTTTTTTGTCCTTCGTTCTGTGGATAAGTTGTGTCACAGGTGCTGATTTGTGTATCCCTGGGATGAATCCTACTTGATCATGTTAATCTTGTTAACGTGTTACTGGATTTGGTTTGCGAGCATCTTGTTGAGAATTTTGCATCTAAGCTCATAAAGGATATTGCTCTTTAGCTTAGTTTTTGTTGTTGAATCCCTTTCTTTCTTTGTTGGGTTTTGGTATGAGGGTAACACCAGCTTCATAGGAATTTGGAAGAATTCTTTCCTCTTCAATATTTTGGAATAATTTAAGCAAAACTGGCATTAATTCTTGGTGAAATTTAAATGTCTGGTAAAATCTGGCAGTGAAGTCACCTGGGTTTTCCTTTGGTCAGAGACTTTTTGTTACTGATTCAACCTCATTATTGTTATTGATCTGTTCCAGTTTTCTATTTCTTCATGATTCAGTCTCGGTAAGATGTATGTGATCAGGAATTTGTCTATTTCTTCTAGGTCCCCAGCTTTTTTTTTTTTTTTTTTTTTTTTTTTT
>RJWM01041125.1:0-15076 GCA_004363535.1 Dasyprocta punctata
CAGTACAGCCTGGACAGCCAAAAGCTCTTCACTATCACAATCAATGACTGCCCACGAGTAACCATGACAACAGTCTCTGTAATTGTTAGCAGTACACCTCTTAGAAAATGATATCCTTCAAGGTTAAACTCTGCATTTGTAAAAAGATTCCATCCTGTTCCTTTTCACACAGTTACCATTGAACAGCAGCCAAAATTTGAGGTTCCTTCGACCTTGAGTCTGTTGGCCAAATGGCCATGCCAGCTTTCCTCCCATGGGTCCTGCCAGGACTTCCTGTTTCTGTCCTTACTTTAGATCACATGGGCTCTTTCACTTCCTGGAAATCCCTCTGTTGGGACCTGAACTGGACTTGGCAGTGAAGAAATTCTTCCACTTAGTCTCCATCCTTTGGGCCCCAGTGTCTGGTGGCTGGCTCTGTTGGCTTCAGATGTGAACAAAGTGTTAGATGCAGCCTCTGTTCTCCCTTCTTTTGAATTCGTTGAGTATTTTTTTTTTTATGATTCTGTTTTATCTCCTTTCTTGGTTTAGCTATATAACTCTTTTATTTAACTGAT
Organism: Dasyprocta punctata; assembly: GCA_004363535.1. Lineage (NCBI taxonomy): Eukaryota > Metazoa > Chordata > Mammalia > Rodentia > Dasyproctidae > Dasyprocta > Dasyprocta punctata. Next base: position 555 of record RJWM01041125.1, read on the forward strand.
TTGCCTATGGTTTATAGCGCATTATCAAGGGTTGGTAAACTATATAGCCCATGAACCAAATGTGACTTGCCACTTGTTTTATAAACAAAATGTTTTTGGAACAAAACCATACCAACTCACTTATTTATTATATCTGACTGATTTTGTACTAATAAAACAAGATTAACTAGTTGTGGCCAAGATCATATGGCCTGAAAAGTCTAGAATACTACCTTACACTTTATTGGGAGAGTTTGCTAACACTTGATTGTTTATTTATCTATCTGTTTATTGATTTAAACTGAGATAAGTTCTCACTCTGTAGCCCAGGCTGGCCTTGAACTCATAGGTATACTCTTGCCATAGCCTCTTAAGTGTTGGGATTATAGGTGTGTGCCACAACGCTCAACTCTGATAAGCATTTTAACATGTTAAAATCAATCCTTGAGTAATGTTATACTACTTGACATATACTCATAAGAGTAAGCTTCCAGTATCCTGGCTTGACCTTCATGGTATTGTCAAAGATTGTACTTCAATTTGTAAATTCCACCGTGCATTGTTATTATTTTCCCTTTACCAAATTACATTCTAAAGTTATCTAAAACATAGAAAAATTATATTTACTTCCTGCATGATTACCATTTTTAGTATTCTTTATTCATTAGCATAAATCTAGATTTCCATATTACAATTTTGTTCAAGGGAGCTCCTTTTACATTTCCTGTATTACAGATCTATTGATGATGAATTTAGTTTTTGTATGTCTGAAGAATTCTTAATTATGATTTAGCTTTTGAAGATATTTCCACTAGATATTGCATTCTAGGTTGACAGTTTTGTTTCATGAGGCTTTGTTTTTTAGTACTTTATGGGTGTGGCCCCACTATCCTTATTTTCAATGTTTCCAACAAGAAGTTTGATATCATTCTTATTTTTGTTCTTCTATGTGTGTATATTCTTTCTCTAGTAGTTTCTTCTTTTCTCTTTATTCTTAAATTTAATAATTTGATTTTTATTTGCTTTGTTGTAGTTTTCTTCCTTGTAATTGGGTTTTGTTGGATTTTTTAAACTTATCAGTTTATAGTTTGCATTAAATTTGGAAAATTTTCAGTTGTTATTTCTTCAGATATTTGTGTGAGCTTCTGCTCTCCCCTCTCCCCAAACTCCCATTTGTTCTATAGCCCTCCCTTCTGTTTTTTAGTTTGGATAGTTTGTATTGGTGTGTCTTTGCATTACTAATCTTTCTTTTGTACTTTCTACTTTTTCTCTTGGGCTTTCTAATCTGTTATTATTTTCATATATAGTTTATTTTTAGTTTGGATATTAATTTTTCATCACTAGATGTTTCAGTTGGCTCTTTTTTCTTTTTAGATAGGGTCATACTATATGTTACACAGCTTGGTCTATTAACTACTGGATTCAAGTAATTCTCTTGCCTCCCAAGTAACTAGGAGTATAGGCTTGTGTTGGCATGCCTATCAAATTGAGTCTTTTGTATTTACAATGCCTCTTTTATCCTCTTGAACTTATGGAATATAGTTATATTTACTATCTAAATGTCCTTGTCCACTAATTCCACCATCTATCTCATTTCCAGGTGGGGCCTTCAGCATGCTAGGTAAGTGTTCTAGTGAACCATAGCCTAACTCTGAAATTCACCCTAGTAAAGCTGTTACAAGAAATATATAACAACCAGACTTTTGTATACACGTTTTTTTAAAGACTCAAAATGCTGATGCTCAACACAGAGTAGTTACCTAGCATGTGCATGGTCCTGAGTTCAGCTGCCAGCACTGCAAAAATGCAAAAACAAACTTTTAGGTTGATACATTGTGTCAACTTGAGTAGTTTAGAAGTTTAACTAAGAGACTCAGCAGGGACCCAGGGTTCTTACTTTGTAAATGTCCTCATCCTGTGCAAGAGGAGGGCAAGGAGATTTTCTGAGTGTTACACCAGCCCTGAAGGGTCCCTGGCCTGTGTACAATAGAAAGGAAAAGAAGACGCTTCTTCCTTTTTCTGCTCTTGTTGCTTTGCTGTCTTCTGTCACCTTGAAGTATTGCCCCTGTGCCATGCCACCCTTCCTTGGAGCCAGTTGATTATGGACTAAAACCTCCACAAACTTTGAGCGAAATAAACCTTTCCTTCCTTAATTTTGGGTATTGGGTATTTTGTCCTAGCAATGAGAAAAAAGTAACCATGACACAAACAAAATAAAGTCATGAAATATTCCATTTGTCTGCTGTGTAAAACCACAAACACTATAGAATTTCAAAGTTGGAATTGTTATTTTTAGTCATCTGACCTTTTTGTCTCATTTTTATCATTTCTTTCTTCATTTAAAGATTTTAAGTTAGCACAGTTATCCGTACCAAGAATAAATCAACCAGTGTAATTGGTACAGATGAATCCACTAAACAGATCAAATTAGATTAGATGCTTTTTTTAATGAATAAAGGTTTAGAATAAATGGTATTAATTCCTGAAATTAGAGTAGGGAACATAAAATCTCTTAGAACATACATGGAATAGTGAGTAATTTGTTGAATTTTGTTGCCAGTTTTTTTTTTTTTTTGGTTGTTGTTGTTGTTTGTTTGTTTGTTTTTGAGACAGGATCTCACTACGTAGTTCAGGCTGGCTTCAAACTTACAGTGATCCTTCTGCCTCAGCCTCCCAAGTGCTGGATTACAGGCCCATACCCCCATGCCTAACTGTGAGTGTGTTTTTTATAAGAAGCAGAAGATAAGAAAGAGAGCTGAGTACATGGAAACAAGCCACAGTGATAACCAGGGTTGCTTAAATCTTGGAGGTTCCAGTATAAATTGGACCTGAAAACATCCCTTAGGAGATAGGCAATCAGAGTGGAAGGAACATGAACCTGTGAAAGGTAGCTCTCTTCAATTTCTAGTGAGAGATAGGATATAAGAAAACTGTCTTGCTAATTAACAACCTAGTGATTGATGGCATAATATAAACATTTTCAACTATGGGAAAGTAGAATTTGAGGCCAGGTATGATGGCACACACCTGTAATTCCAGTACTCAGGAGGCCAAAGTACGAGGATCACTCTGAGTTCAAGGCCAGCCTGTCCCAAAGTTAGTTCAAATCCAGCCTGAACAGCTTAGTGAAACGCTGTTTCAAAAAGACAAAAACCAAAACAAAACAAAACAAAAAACACAAGCACAACAAAAAACCGTAGAATTTGAAATGCAGAATGTCAAACACTATATCGTGGATTCAAAAGGCCGGAGGACTGGGTTAGCAAAAGTAGACCCTAGGTCATCATTAAAAATATCTGAGAGTTCAGAGGGAAAAGTGAATCGGCAAAATCTTGCATGGCAGCCTTTCTGACTTGGGTAGAGCTGATGTGCGGGTGGCTCTTGACTGTTGCTATGGCCTGGATATGGTGTGCACCCTGAAAGTTCTAGTGCTAGAAGCTTGGTCCCCAGTGAGACAGTGTTGGGAGATGGTGTTTTTAGGGGTAATTAAATTATTAAGAGGGATAATGCTTTCTTCTTGGAGTGAGTCCTTGTCTTCGTAGGACTGGATTGTTTACTAAAAGAGCAAGCTGTTACAATGTCAGAGTGGCTTCCTTGGCTGGATTTCTTGTTTCCTCTCTCACCAGGTGACTTTTCTCGTTCTCTGCTTCTTGCACAGGCTCCTGCTTTGTGATGCCATCCACCACGCTGTGGTATGGTAAAGGACTCCTCACCAGACACCACTGTTATGCCCTTGGACTTCCACAACTGTGAGCTAAATAAACGTCTTTTCTTCATAAGGTATCCAATCTCAGGTATTTTGATATAGCAACAGAAAACATGCTAAGACAACATTCAGGGAGGTGGAGAGGCATGGTAAGACACAAAGGTACTCTATAGATACAATAAAAGACCCAGCCCCACCAAGGTAAGCCAGAAAGGGAAAAAAGAACAGAAGATGTTGGTTCTTCCAAAAGCTGGAATAGCTCATCTCAAAGAAAGCTCATGCCCTATTAACCTGTGAAGCCAGGCATGGTGGTGCATGCCTGTCATCCCAGTATCATGGAGAGCTGAGGCAGGAAGATTGCAAATTCTAGCCCAGTCTACTGACCTGTGATTAGAGGGTAAATTTATCCAGAAAATGGCAATTATGGAAATATAGAAGGACCCCCCCGCCAGGTATTTCAAGAAGCAATTTCATCCACAATTTCTAATAGAGACACTCAAGAGAAAAAGACGTGATAAAAAATAATATGTGTTGATTATTGTTACTTTCCTATTGGCCTGTTGTGAAATTGTTTTACTTTAATTTCTTATTTTTCTTCTGTGTAGAATTTTTTAAAAATGCACCCAGTAAAATAAATGGTAAAAACAAAACTCAAAAAAAAATATAGACATTCATAAGGGATATTCTCAATATTTTAAGCTTTTAGGATTCTTTGCAAAAGATTTTAAAATGAGGTCGTTATAGCATATGTAATTTCATATAGTTCCTTTGTACTTTTCTAAAGGGTTGGGGACCAGTTCAGCAGCACAGTGCCTGCCTTGGCAAGCACAAGGTCCTGAGTTCAGTTCCCAGTTCAGGGGAAAAAAAGGGTTAAGTAAAGGTAAATTTCAGGGTAAAAATTTCCACAACTTTATTATGTTCTCCATAATAATTAACATTTAATAGTCAATTTTAATAATTATTTAATAACTAATTTTTAAAATCTCTTCCACCATGCTGGCAGATGACAATTTAGAGAATCGCTTCTGTCTCTTAAGTAAGCAGATCACAGACCATTTTGCACTGTCTCAGAAAGGGCTGTGACAAGTCACAGGAGACTCCATCTAAATTTCACACGTTTCAATTCATTCTCCCCAGACTGTGTCTGACATTATAAACAGGGCTGTGTAAGGAGATGTGGCTCAATTTGACGGTGTATCAGTTTACAGTTGTGTTAGCATATTTTCACATGAGCCATAAATCTTGCAGATTCACCAAACTTTAGCTTGATTCGCAAGCTTCAGTTTCGAGGAGAGTGTCACCTCTCCCAGTGTTGTAACAGCTTTCTTCAGAGTCTCACTTCAGACAGACAAGATGTCAGGGAAAAACATAGTCATGTTACAAGGCAGGAGGAGTATAAAATCCAAACTATTTATAACTTTGCCCTTTTTAATTATAGGATAAATAGCATCAATCTATAGTTATTGACCCAAATGACCCAGTTCTGAACAGAGATTCTCCTAATTTTTAGAGTTAAATTATAATTTGGAGTAAGCGATTAACACTTTAAAACCCACAATATAAAATTTTCATAGCCTTATCAAGATGTAACTCACGTATCATATAATCCTCCCACTTAAAAGTAGAAAATTCAATGTTTTCTCATGGTGAACCATGTTGTGCAGCCAACAACCACTTTCTGCCTATTTAGACTTATCTACTGTGGACATTTCACAGAAAAGTATCATAAGACATGTGGTCTGTTAGGACCATCTTATTTATTTCCTATAATGTATTCAAGGTTCACCTATGTCACAGCACACATTAATACATTTATTTTTATTAACAAATAATATTCCCATATATGCATATACTACAATTTATTTATTCATCAGCTGAAAGACACCTGATTAAAATTTTCCTGTGAGAAAAAATAGCTCATGGCTGTCACTTACATCAGCTCTACAATGACTTTTAAATCCCAGTTGAAGTCTGGAGATGAATTATGATACAGAACATGAATTATAGAGTGTGTAGTGTTTTATTTAGGCCCCTGGATTAGCAGAGACTTTCCTCCGACATTTCTGTACATCACATATCTGGCAATCCTTGGCTCCTACATAGTGGGATCGGCATTTTCTAATGACCTACTTGTGATGCCCAGGTGTTTAAAATAGCCAGGAACTTTCACATCCACCCATGCTAAACCTGCTCTCTAGATTCAAACCTTTCAAGTAAATCCAACTAAGGTGAGATCTTTGCAGAGAGGTAGATGGTCTAAATGGAGCTTATCCAGAGTGACGATTCATTGTCTCTGAAGAACATCCTGGGTTTCTTTTGTAAACGTAACCTCAACCAGTTTTTGTATAGATGTGTAGCTTACTTGTCAGTAGCCATTTTCATAAACGATGCTGCTATTGTGTGAAGTTTAGTATGTACAACCCTGGCTGTAGCAACCCCAGAACAACTGAATAGCCACCATTATGATCTACAGACAAGCAGCATCAGTTATTGTATGAAAGAAATCACACCCTTAAGGCAGTTGTAGACCAGTGGGACCAACATAAAAGATTTATGACTAAAACCTCGTAGCACAGGATGTATGGTCAAACAGGGTTAAAGAGCACAGGGAACAGGGTTAACGCAGTGCTCACAGACTCATCCATGAATGGCCTAGAATTGCAAGCGCAGTGTTTTTATGCTTGCTCAGCTACTAGATTACCAAACTACCATGTCTGTTTATTCCACTGTAGGTGCAGCTGGTGTAACAATTGTCAGGATGGCAAATGGAAATAATGTATGTAAAAGTGCCTAGAACATGGCAAGTATTCTGTCAACTGTTAACCTTATCAGAGAAGAGCTACATGATTCCAATCTCGCGTAGGCCCAATGTCAGTATAGAAATTTCTATTTTACAAAATAATTTTCAAGTCCTAATTATTGCAGCAGATTTTTAATAGTTTCTGTACAACAAATTTAGAACAATGCATGGATTTCTGTAGAAGCTGATGTACCATCAGTTCAATTCAATTCAATATGGTACTAGGGACACAATCCACAAATGAGACACAGTTCTGTACTCAAGAGACCCAGAGTCACCCCCACCATGTGCCATATGTGAGTTCAGAAGAAATATTTTTGCAAGTCCCTTGGCTATGGAAAACTAGATTTACAAAAATGTATTAAAAAATTCGTGGACCTAAGTGAAGTATAGTGATTTATGAATGGAGATCTAGAACAGTGGCCAAAGAGGACAGATTAAATTATTTGTCCATTTTCCTATGTCTCATTATGACAAAAAGGAAAAAACTCTGTCAACACTCAAACACCATGGCTCTGCAGAATGTGAATGGATGTGGAGATTATAGCTATTTTTTTTTTTTTTTTGTCTCTGCAAGTCTCTGCTACCACTGTTTAATGCCAATAGCATCATTCCTTATCCGGATTGCCTAGGAACATTTGCTTCCAGTAATGCTCTCCAAAATTGTTACTGTGCTTCATTCATGATGACACTTAGTTTCATTTCTGTTGCTATTACAAAGTATCTGAGGCTAGGTAGCATATAAAGAAAAAGTGTCTATTTCACCCACAGTTCTGGTGGTCCAAGCCTGGTGCCAGTATCTGCTCAGCTCTAGTGACGGCCTCATGGCAGAAGGCATCACAATGGCAGAAGTGTGTATAGGAGACCTCACATGTTGAGACCAGAAGCCCAACCAATTCTGGGGTCAAGCTCACTTTTTTGTGTAGCAACCTATTCTCAGAAGAACTCACTCACTCGATCAGTATTAATCTGCTCCTAGGGTGATGTCCCCAGTGTCCTAATTGGCTTCCACTCTTAAAGCTGCACCTCTTAAAGGTTCTACCAATTCCCAGCTGCCGTACTGGTTCAGGCCTCCAGTACACAAAACTTTGGAGGACAAACCACATCCAAACTACAGCCACAATTCAAATGTTATCAAGAATATGCAGGAAAAATGTGAACAATGATTTTTTTTGTTAGTTTACTTCTCTGTTTGCGTAAGCAAAACAATGCATCTGCCAAATGTGTCTTTTCTTGTACTTTCTAAACTGTTATCCCTGAGTTGCTAGGATCTGATCTCGGTGACATTGTCTGCCCATCCAGCTTCTAGACATTGCCACAGTAGAAAGGATGTAGGCGAGCATTATGAGTAGAGAGAGGAAAGTTGTTCCCTTTGTACAAGGGTGTTGGTCCTTTAACTAGCAGAAAGGCAGCACATTGGTGGGAAGCAAGAGAGGATATTAACTGAAGGGTCTGTTAGATTGGAAGAGCCCATTGGCATTGTGGAACAACGGTCTTAAGAACCCATGGAGGAGATGCTCATAACCAACTTTGGAGGACTTTCTGAGACATGGAAGAGCCTATGGAGGAGGTGGATGGTTGCCCTGGGTGACAGCAATGGTGGACACACCATGTGAAACATAACTGATATCATCCTCAATGCGCCTCAGGTGCACTTGACAGGAGGCGGCACCACATTTAGGAAATGGGCAAAGTGGAAGCCAAGGTTGGTTTCTCAGGTATGTGACTTGGTCTAATATAAACAGAATCATATTAGATGTGGTCTTTTGTGATTGCCTTCTTTCTCTTAGCATAATGTTTACATTAATGCTTTACTGTCTTCATTTTGAAATTCTTTTTGTTTTGTTTTGTTTCTTTTTTTATGGTGCAGGGGTTTGACACCAGGACCTTGTACAAGCTAGGTAAGCACAGTACCACTCAGCAACTTCCCCAGCTGTCTTGCAATTCTTAATAATTTTATCTTTGAATTTGTGTTTTATAGGTGGAGTCTGGTGGAAAGATAATGCATGCAGGTGAGCAGCAGATACGTGGCGTGGTTCCAATTCTGAGCAGTGGCCAGGGCAGCTGGGTATATTATGAATTCTCAAGGTGGCCAGGTGAGGACCTGGGCCCTTATTGGTGGTGAAACCGTGGCAGTGGCAGCAGCTGCTGTCGTAATAAAAGAAGAGGCTGTATATGTAGACAGCACCAGGGCGAGGTGGAGACAGCTTGCCCCTCCGTATCCAGAGCCCATCTCCAGCTCACACAAATGCTAACTCTGGCTGGAGTGCAGAGGCAGAAGCTGCAGATGAGCAAGTTGTTACAGAAAGGAAAACACACATGTAGCTATTGCGATCAAGAATCTCAGGAAGCTATTAGAATGTTCCAGGAGCATGGAATCTCTAGTCTTTGTTTTTCTAACATTCTGGAACAACGTAAATCAAATATCCACATACTTGGATATTAAATTTAAAGATCATTGTACTCAGTGGACTAGAATGCTATTTTCATAAAAAGTGTCAAACTTTTAGTGCAAAAGACAACTTTTCAAATTAAATTTTCCTTGTAATTGAAAAATAATTATTGACTGCACAAATAAGTATTTTAAATTATATAAAAATAATGAATCCAAGTTCACATGACCTCTACAAGTTAAAGTAATGTCACAGAAAAACTTGAAATGCTAGTATGTAAATTTACGGGAAACTGATTTGTCTGAGTGGAATTATACTCTTACTCAACATTACTTTTACTCAACATTACTGTTACTCAGCACTGTTCTAGAAATCTTATCCAGTGCAGCAAGGCAAAAAGAAGAAATAAAAAACATGCTGACTAGGCAGGAAAAGATAAGGCTGTCTTCATTTTAGAGTGCATAATTGACTACATATAAAATCCCTTAAAACCTACAGAAAATATATCACAATTAATATGCAAATTTATTAAAGCTATTCATATAAGGTTAATACAGAGACTCGGTCATATTTCTGAAGATTAGCAATGAATAATTGGAACTTTGAATAGCATTAAAAACCTTGAAATGCTTTTTTTTTTTTTTTTCAGCACTAGGGATTGAACTCACAACCTTGTGCCTGCCAGACAGGCGCTTAAGTCACTGAGCCAAACTCCCGGCCCTAGTTTTTTGAGGCTGGGTCTCACTATGTAGCTCAGGTAGGCCTTGTGTTTGCGTTGTAGCCCAAGCTGGCCTCAAACTCACAACCCTCTGCCTACCTCAGCCTCCCAAGTGCTGGGATTAAAAGTGTGTGCCACCACGCCTGGTTTAAAAATAAATCTAACATTTTACTCAAGAGAAATTAATACACATATTCACACAAAGACTTATACAAAAATGTTTATAATAGTTTTGTGTATAATGCCTTCAAACTGGAAAAAATATAACAGGTGTGGATAAACACACAGTGTACATGTGTACAATGGTATATGACTCAGTAGCCATAAGAAACAAATTACCTATACATACAACAAGAACAAAATCTCAGAAACAGTCTACCCAATGAAAGAAGGCAGACACAAGCATTGCACATTATATGAGTTCATTTATATACCTGTTCCAGAAAAGGCAAAACTATAGGGACAATCATCAGAATAGTGATTGCCAGAGGTGGGGGTAGAGGGTTGACTATAAAGGAGCACAAGGGAATTATGGGGGTGCTGATGAAAATGTTCTGTATTTTGATTATAGTGGTGTTACACAACTGTATAATATTTATCAAAACTCATGCTTTCACAAAGTTCTAAAATAAAGTTCAATAAATCTTATTTTTTTAAAACATTTGTATTTCCCAAAACATAATAAGCACAATTGGTTCTGTGTCTTTGTGGTTCTAGGGATCAAACCCAGAGGTAATCTATCAATGAGCTACATCCCTGGGCCTTTCCATTTTCTTGACAGGATTCTGCTAACTTTCCTAGGCTGGCCTTAAACTTGCGATCTTCTTGCCTCAGCCTCTTAAGTAACTGAGGTCACAGGCACGTGCTACTGCTTCTGGCTAAGAGCAAACAAGTCTTAAAAAAAGAAAAGAGCAATCATAACAACAACCATTACATATTTTACAGCAGGAATATGTGAGGAGTACAAAGCATCATGGGAAAATTTTTTCTAAGAAGAAATTTATCTGTTCGGATTTTTATTTTTAAGATCTGATACTTTAAACTCCTTTTTTAGTTCTTCTTAAGCTTTTGGAATTTTATTCTTCTAAGAGCACACTAAAACTCTCAAGTGTATTGAAGTCAGTATATTTTAATCACTGTACTCTAAAAAATATATTATTTTAGGAGAAACATGGATTTCTGTATGTTTGTATAGCCTCCAAAATATGAATAAAATATGTTTATAGCGAGACCCTCCAGAGATGTTACTTTATCAGTAATTAAGCTAAATGCAAATAGATTATGTCTAGTGATTTTTAAATTTAGTTATTGTAATTTTCAACTTCAGAATTATCATTTTGCTTTTTTAAAAAATAATTTCTATGTTTTTATTAATATTCTCTATTTGGTGAGAACTTTCATACTTCTTCATGGGTCTTTAGATATGCTTTGCTCTAATTTTTTGGACCTATTTTAAATAATTGATTTAGTCTTTTTTGTTTCTTGGTAAATTTACAGGTGGGGTTCCTAAGGGATAGTTTCTATTGATTGCTTGTTTTCTGCATATGGGTCATACTTTTTTGTCTCTTGTCATATGTCATAAATTTTTTGTTGAAAACTCATTTATAACCATACAATATGGCAATTCTGAAAATCAAGATCCTCTTCCTTCCCTGAAGTAGTTATCATTACTGTTGTGTTTATTCTTATTGTTGTTTGTTTAGTAGCTTTTCTGAAATAATTCTGTAAAGTCTGTATTCTCTCTCATGTCTGGTTACTGAAATTCCTGCTAGTAATCAGCTAATGACTAGAAAGAAAGATTTTCCTAAATGCTTGGAGCCAAAACCCTTCAGCCTTTGCCAGTGGGAATCTGTTTATGTTGAGCATACCTTCAGCAGTCAGTCAGGCAGTTATGAGCTCTGCCTTAGTCTACATTTCCTTCTTGGGCAGAGCTTCAAAGCAGAAGCAGGAGCTGTTCAGATGACAGAGGCTAAGAGGCAAATGGGATTGCATTTATTTATTAGCGTGAGTGCTGGTGGGAGTTTCAATATGGATATGAATTTGTTCCACAATTGATAGTTAAGAAGCTGGAAAGCTTATAAAGAAAGGAGTTTTATGTAGCTTGTAGTTTTGGAGGTTGAAAGTCCAAGCAGCCCAGCAATGGTTCTGGAAAGGGCCCTCCTGGCTATGTTGCATGATGGCAAATGGCATTATTGCAGGAGAGTTTGAGAGAGAGAGAGAGACAGACAGAGACAGAGACAGAGAGAGAGAAAGAGAGAGGGAGAGAGAAGGAGGGAGAGAGAGAAATGGAGAGAGAGACAGAGAGAGATAGAAAGAGACAGAGGGGGGGAGAAAGGACCTTTCATGTCTTTCTGGAATACGTACACAACCATGAGTGTACGCACAGACCTCTGTGCGTGCGAACTTCTAGATTCTCAAGACAGCAGCTTTTCAAAGCCTACACATGTACCATTTTCCAATTTTTCCTCTGAAATTATTGGTTCTCCTATTATTTGCCCCAGCAATTACCTACTGGTCTTGGTAGCTGTGAAGTTAAACAACTGCTTGTGAACACTTTTGACAAATGTTTCCAGGGAAAGGTTTTTTGTCACCAAATGAGCTCAGAGTCAGGCCAAATAAAGTGGGATCTCCCAGGGAACCACCTACAAAGTGACATAATGACGTTTCTCTAGGAATGGTGCTTTGAAGAGCTCCACTCCATTTTGCCCCCTCTTGTGGACACCAGCCTGCTGGTTTTCACCATGATTAGTAGGTGGTTGGTTTTCAAAGCTAACACAGAACTAGAGAGAGGGGACAGGGAATAGGACAAGCTAAAAGCTAGTTTTCCCTTTCAAGCTTGAGCCATGCTTTTTGGATTGCTGTAAACCTTTATTTAATTTCCTGAGCTCTGAAAAACAGTTGACAATTTTATGCCATTTTCTCATTGATTTTAGGGAAAAAGAATTTTCAGAGGTGCTGGTTATTTTTGCTGACATCGACTCACAGAAAGGAAATAGTGGCCTACACTTACCGTTCTGTTCACCCCCATACTTCATGTTCAGGTCAATACTTTAACATTTGGTAGGAGAAGGGTTTGTTTCCTGAAGGTCTTGATGAATCTTACAGCCATGCACCACAGGCAGTGTCACCCAACAGATTTACTGAGCACATTTGTAAGCCACTGTTATGGATTAAAAACTGGTGGTCAACTTAGCACCAGCTGAATTACATCAGCATGGTACTGACTAAAGATGGCCCACCTGAAGAAAGTTACCAGCATAGAGATGTCTAGAAGAAGAATGAGGCGTTGTGGCTCTTTCAAGAGTTGGTGTTTTGAGCCGATGGTTCTCCTGGAGGTGCTTGTCACGCTGGCTTCCCACATATGGATTCGGCCATTATCATCAGAGGAGCTCGGGACCTCATCAGGGAGAGTGGCTGTGATTCACCTTGGGGGAGCCATGCTCCTCACATTGTGCATCACTTCCTGGCTCTGGAGGGGAAGCTGTGTGTTGGAGAAGCTTGTCACACTGGGCTTCCTGACCTGTGCTCAACTGTTCTCATCGTTGGAGGAGCACGGGACCTCGTTGCCGCTGAGGATGGCTGTGGTACTCTTCAGGGCAGCCCCGCTCCTTATTTTGAGCGTGACTTCTCAGTTCCCATGTAGAACCCTCAACCCACTGCACAGCTCCTTCACCCCGCTGCCATAGACTTTCCAGTTTCCACCGCTGACCTTTGGCCTTCCCCACACAGAACCGTAAAATAGACTGGCGTGAGTCCTTATTGTGGGCTCTTAGATTTCCAGTTGGATTTGTGGGAAGTGTTGTCATGTGCTCTGGGTCTCTAGCTGGACTCATGCAGGACATTGCTGCAGGATCCAGGCCCTTGTTTGAATATCCTGGGTCTTTAGTGTTGTGGACAGATTTTCCTGCACTTTCTTGTGTTTAACTCTGGGTGACCATCATAAAACAGTATTATAAACTCTGTGTCCTGTATGCAGTTGTTCTCCCTGTAACCCCTGACTACAACCCACACTTTCAAGATATTCTTCTGAATTACAATTCTAGGTATTGTAAAGCATCTTCAGACAGTCTGCTCTAAAAGGACTAAAAAAAAAAAATAAATGTAAAACAAAATTATCTCTCAGTAGCTTTCATTAATTTTGTTTCATTAATTCTGCAGTTCTCATGCTCCTGTCACAGTTATTTGTAGATTATATTCATAACTGGTTCTTAATTTGTAGTAATTTTATAACTCAGAAGATAATTGTTAATTATTTTTCCCTATGATTATCATGGAAGAGAAACAAGGCTTTTAAAATCTGTGAAATTAAATTGGAAGGGGAATTTCAAGCACATTCCCCTTTGGCCTGACATCCCAGATGGAGCCAACGCTTTTGTTCATAGTTATGCAAAATGACAGATGTCAGGAAGCAAATATTTTCGGCATATTAATGAGAATGCATGCACTGCAACAGCTATGACACTGATAAAGAGTGCTGATGAGAACTTGCCCTGCTAGAGCAGGAAGAAAGGCTCATGTACTCTCTTCTGCTGGTTTAGTGTCTGCATCAATACATAGGGGATCTCAAACCTGAGTTTCTCCCACTCACTCTCTAGACGCCCTCTGTGTGGCTTTGGCTGTGTTCCTATTGGAATGGAAGAAGGGAATGGATTGATAAACAGATGAGTAAGACTAATAAGCGGATAGTAACATTTTACTTATTCAGCATTATAATCAGGAGATGACATGTGCACAAAATTTTCCAATAATTGAAGACTATTTTAAGTTCTGAAATACTTTTCCAATTTTGAGGGAAATCTTTCTGAAACTTATCACATAGTTAACTTCTTAATTTGGATGGATGACAGAATCCAAGCCTCATTTTTTTTTTTTTTTTTTTTTTTTTTTTTTGCAGTGCTAGAGATGAGCCCAGGACTGCTGTGCTGC
>RJWM01041126.1:0-15041 GCA_004363535.1 Dasyprocta punctata
TTTTTTTTTTTTTTTTTTTTTTTTTCTTTTCTTTTCTTTTTTCTTTTTCTTTTTCTTTTTCAAGACAAGGTCTCATTAGGCAGTTCAGGCTGTCCTTGAACTTGTTATGTAGCTCAGGCTGGCCATGGGCTCACTTCAGTCTTCCTGCCTCAGCCTCCCAAGTGCTAGGATTTTAGGCATGCACTACCACACCAGGATCCCAGTGGAAAATTCAGATCATTTGATTAGAGGGAATGATATTAATGTAGTGAATTTTCTTACCCAGGCTTGTTCAGTTTTCAGTGGGCAATATCTATGATGGGAGGGCTAACAATGCAGCTGAGTGGTAGACACACTATGCATGGTACTTGCGAATCTCAGGGTTTAATCCACAGTACTGCAAAAACAACAAACAAATCTGTGAGGAGGATATTGCATCTAATTTTAGTGGATATTTCTATTTAATTTTTAAAATCAACATGATAGATGAACACTGTAAAAAATAAAATCTTGAAGATATAAAGTCATTGAAATATTTCACATATTCTCTCACTATCTTAATCTGCCTCTTTGAATTATGTATACTATGAATTGCATCTTCCAGTCTAATTTGTTTTCTCATTTCTTTAAGGTGTTTTTTGATGGACAACATTCTTAATCTTTGTGTAGTTGAAATTTATCAGTCTTCATATTAATTACTCCCTCTGTCTCAAGAAATCCTTCCCTGCTCCTAGCCCTAAGGAGATCCACTCTGTTTTCTACTAAGAAAGCTGAAGTTTCTGTCTTAAAATTGAAATTCTTGAAGGATCTTTTTAACCCTGGATGTGAGGTAGACTATAATTTCATCTTTTCACAAATTGTTCCTGTTTCATTGAAGCTGTTCTACTGAGGATGCTCCAATCTGAGGCCATTTCAAATGCTTGCCTTAGACATTTTCTGGCTCTGCACAGAGCTGGCGCTGCTACAAAGCCGGTATGTGGGAATTCATAGTCTGGACGCTTGATCAAGACCAGTTCCTCTGCCCTGCTCCTCCAGGTGACAGATTCTTTCCCATTTTGCTCTATTTTGGAAATACCATAGAATCCTCTGGGGACCCAGTTTTATTGTGCTTCCTACATTTAGCAAATTCCCTGAATTTTACTTGCTAGCTCCATGCCAGCTTCCAACAGATTTAAAATGCTCTGTTACCACTCAGGGGTTCTTGAGTGTGACAGGGAGGGAAGTGAGGGTGACACTTCACCTCAATGACACTTTCTGTGTGACTTAATCCACGAATCTAAGCGCTCTGCACCCCACTAAAGCCGAAACTGAAGGGAACAAAATGACCAGAGGAGCGTATGCTTCCCCTTTGTCTCCCCAGCCCTGGAGAAACCAGCGGAGTTGAGTGAGTTGCTTCTATACTTTGTTAGTGAGCGACTTCATCTTTCATCACTTCTTGGCCTAATCTTGAACTCTTAAAATGAAACCTCTATGTAATGAGAAATCGCACAAAGCATAATGAAAGTACAATATGTTTTTAATCAACATAATATTGTTTTTAAAATGATTAAAATAAGAAAAGTAACCTGTCAGACCAAAAGCCATCATGCAGGAAAAGAACAGTTCTGAGAAGAGTTCTGAGCACGCTCTTCCAGACGTCTAGGAAGCACACACAGTGACAGCACAGTTGTTCCTGCGACCAGAGGGTGAACCAGTGTGTAAATAAACCCATATGCCACACTACTAAATAGTATTCAAGGAAACCAAAAAATTAAAATCATCACTGACAACCTATTTGCAATATAAGAATAATTTACAAATCGCATTGGTAAAGTGTTGGATTGCAGATGATGTACATTCTGAAAAATCTAGTTCTTCAATCATTGCCTTTCTATCCATCCTCTCTTCCCACCTAAAGTTCAATTGTATTAGTTTTAAAATGTATCCATAGGAATCCAAGATTTTTGCTTTTATTTTTAAATACTGTCATATGTATTTTACCTTATTCTTTTACTTTTAACTTTCTATCTTGAAAATTCCTAAACCTGTGGGAAAATTGCAATGATAGAAATTTACACCCATATCTTCCATCTAGTTTCAACAGTTGTTAACATTTTGCTACATTTATTTCATCTGTTCACCTGTTTCATAGGCCTTTTTGTGAACTATTTGAGCCATTAGCAGATATCACGACATTTTATCCCAAGCACTTCAACGTTGTCCCCTAAAAATAAGAACATTTCCCACATAGCTCTTCATAATTATTTACTCAGAAAATTTAACGTTCAGCTAGCACTGCTGTCTAATATATAGTACCATTCAACTTTCCCTGATCATTCTAATAACATTCTTTTTTTTCCAAATTCATTTTATTTCAAGTAGAAAAAGAAAAAGAAAGCAGAAGAAAAACTGAAACAAAATTTCACCACACGTCAATCAGGGGGCAACAATGGTACATACATTGCACATTGTCATCCCCAAATCATTCACCCACCACACAAGGCATTTGCATTCAGTTGTCTGAACAATACCAGCTACTGTCTTGTTTTTGCCAATACTGCTTTCATTGTTTTGTTTTGTTTTATTCCCTTTAAAATTAAAAAAAAAAAGATTAATGAGTTTGCTGTCCTTAATCTCAGTCTCAGGCAAGTTCTCTGGACAAAAGCAAAATGCAGATGAACTTTCTGCCACACCATAAAACACACCATCTGGAGTCCAAACACCAGTGCAGTCCTTCTTCCCAGTAGAAACCTCCTGAGCCTGGACTTTACAAGTAGAATTTCTATTAGAATTATGGCTTTCTGAACTCTGATCAGAATCTCCCATAAAGTACACATTAAGGTGTTCCAGCTCTACTTTTTCAGCCAGCATCTCCAAACCTTGCCTAAATCTTCCCATGCCCATGAGCTCCTAAACCATATGGTCAGGTGTAGTCACAGCAATGACCCCACTTCTCTGGTATCAATTTCTGTCTTACTTTTCTCTCATTGCTGAGACAAAATACCCAGCACCTAAAGTTAAATGAGGAAAGATTTATTTAGCTCATACTTAGTAGAGGTTTCAGTCCATAATCAGCTGGCTCCAATGCAGGGTGGTACTGCAGAGGAGAAACAGCTCATGGTGGGCAGAAGGCAGCAAAACAAGCAAGGGGCCACCACAACTCTTTCTATCCCTTGTATCTTATCCAAGCTACTTTGATTGGGTAGCACTCACACCTTTAATCCTAGTGCCTTTAATCCTATCATTGCACCACAAAGCAACCCCAGCATCACACCCTCTAGATCCAGCCATCTCTAAAGAGGCCTCACCTGTCACTGCATGAGGCTTTGGGGGGACAGCTAGACACAAGCCTTAAGAAGGTCTTATGAGAGTCATTAATAAAATGTGGACCAATTAAAATATTCTACTTGTTACACGGAGGGAATAGACAAGTGTACTGGCCCTAAACAATCACTTTTGACCTACCGTTATGTGAAAAGTGCAGGTTGAGTATTTGAACTGCTCGCCATTTTGTTTTGGGTTTTGTTTGTTTATTTGTTCATCTCTGTTTTTAATTTTATTTTTTTTAATGAGGTCTTACTGCGTCACCCAGGCTGTTCTCCCACTTTTTGAAACTTTTGCCTCAGCGTTCCCCTCCCCCAGTAGCTAAGGGCTGAGACTGCCAGTGCCAGGGTGCCCAGCTTGTGACCTCAGGTTTTATTATTTTTGGATATTTTGGGTTATTGTTTTTTTTATTTTGCTTTGTTTTGTGGGGAGACAGAGCTTTCTTAAAGGGGAACAGGATCAGGAGTTGGAGGGAAGGAGAAAAGGATGAGGATTAATAAAAAGAATTAAAATGAGTGAAGTACTGTGACACTTAACTCTGTCAAAGTGAGCAGGAAACGCCCAACTAAATTGGATTACCAGTTGTGTATGTGGAAGACCCAACCTTGGGGGCTTGCCACCTGTGCGGTGGAAATGTGGAAGAAAGTCTTGCTTCTCCTGCTTCAGTGGAGTGCAGTCTTCACCTTCACCTTGGTTGTTGTTTCCTGGCTCCCAGCACGGACCCTGGGCTTCTGACAGGGACTCGTGTGGGGCACCAGCCTCCAACCTTCAGGTCTCCAGTGACACAGCCCTGCTGTGCTGCTCTGCACCTGACTCTGCCAGAAGCCATGGTGAGTCCACCTTGTAAATCATTACAGACTCATAATATAGCTTGCATTAATTCTGCTTCTCTAATGAGCATTGGCTGATACAATCTCCCTTTTTTTCATACATAAATGTTGAGGAGTGTTCATATTATTTCTGCCTTTCTTTTCTTTTTTCTTTTTTTTTCCCCCTGGGAATTTTATCCAGTACCTTCACACTGAGCCTCATCTCCAGCACTTTTTTTTCGGTACCAAGAATCAAACTCAGGACAGACATGCACTGTGTCACTGAGCTATATCCCCGGCCCTTCTCCAGCACTTTTGAATTTTTATTTTGCCACAGGGTCACACTAAGCCATTAATGGCCAGTGCTGCACTCAAACTTGCCATCCTTCTACCTCAGTCTTTTGGTCTCAATTTTCTTTTTCTTTTTCTTTTTTTTTTTTTTTTTTTTTTTTTCTTTTTGAGACAGGGTCTCACTATGCAGTTTAGTCTGCCCTTGGGCTCACTTCGAAGCCTAGACTGGTCTTGAATTTGCAATGATCCCCCTACCTCAACCTCCTGAGTGCTGGGACTACAGGAGTGCGCCGCCACACCCGGCTCATTTTTCATTTCTAAGAGTTCTTGCTTTTTGTCCTGGAGCCTTTCTAACACTCTATTTAGATTTCATTTCTTCAGTTTCTCTACATGTAGGAAATGATTATGACAAGCAATCTAGGGGGCCACTACAGCTGGAAATGATCACAGGTGCAGGGCTGGGGCGTGGCCCTCCTGAGAACAGAGAGCACCTGGGGCAAGCCAGGCCAAAAAGCTGCTTCAACCCAGAGAACACCTAGCCCCAAGACAATCCGAACAGTGAGTTGCTAGGATAAGGGAGTGTCAAGTGACCTTAATTTGCAAAGCATATAATAAATGCCCCTGCAGTGAGGGGGTAGTTCCTTTCCTGCCACCCAGAGAAAGAGGGTTCCACCTGACCCCAGCTTTTGGCTCTTGTTTATTTTCCCATCCTCTCATGGCCCTTCTCCTCGGGAACCTCAAGAGCCAAGATGGTGGCGCAAAAGTAGAAAGGACCTTTCTCTGCCGGCTGCTCCTTGAGCTACTTCCATCTCCCCCCAGTTCCCTCCTGTGTACAGATGGTGGTACAGGATTTCCCAGTGGATCTGAATGTCTGGGCTCTCGCTTCCTGCTTAAGAGTGAGGCCGTCAGAGCTGTGGGGAAGGTTTGCTGAAGCAGAGGTGTCAAGAATGAGGAGGAGCCCCAAGAAGACATCATTTGCACTGTAGCTGCACCCCAGTTAGGTGACTGGGAGAATGATTTTTTTCTGGTCATCTCAAGGAAGCAGACAGCCAGCCTGAAGGAAGACTGGGTCACAGGGAAAAAATGGGAGGGTCTGGGAGAGCAGCTCTGCTGCTGAGGCCCGGGTTCCATGCCAAAGTTGGTAAATGTGATTTTGTTTTTATTTTTCAGATGATGTCTTTGTGTGTGGCTCAGAGTTGCCTCAAGCTTGAGATCCTCCTACCTCAGCCAATTTATAGCTGGGATTACAGGTGTGTTCTGACCAAGGTGATCATGGCTTGAAAGGACACCAGTCACCCATTCTTCATGACTTGCTTCCAGATGTGTGCTCTGGATTCACATAAAAGTGTGGAAAACTGAGAAAGGGCAGGGTCTCTTGTTGCCAGTCACATAGATTTAGTGGGACCCAAAAGCAGGGAGTGTTTCCAAGAGGGATCCCAGCAGTACCAGAAGAAAGTGAAGATGTGGGGTGAGAGATGGGAGCCAAGGGCTGGGCAATGGCTTCACGCTGAAGAAGGGACACTCAAGGGACATGGAGACAGTTATGGATGAGCTGGGGGTGGCGTGCACAGCTGTAATCTCAGCCTGGTGGAGGCTGAGGCAGAAGAATCTCAAGATTGAGCACAGCCTAGGCCACTTACTTAGTGATAGTCTGCTTCTAAAATAAGTGGTAGAGCAAGGGATGCAATTCAGCGCAAATACTCTGAGTGGAAAAGTAATGCCACCAAGAAACGTAAGACTGGGGGCCACATGGTGAGGGATTGTGGCTGGTGAGATTTTTTGGAGGGTGAGATTTCTAGAGTGTGTAGGAGTCCACCTGCCACAGGGGGTCATCTCTGCGTGTGAAGATCAACCGGAGGCAGTGCGAAATCCAGGCGGCAGCAGCTGACTTTCAGGGCAGAAAGCGAAAGTATGGCCCGCGCCCGACACTGCAGGGCAGCACCACCCACCCTTCCTCCTCTGCTCATGCCCGGGGACCCCTGCCCCGCCGCCGCTGCCCGGCCCAGTCCCTGTCTCTCGCCTCCCGAGGCGCGGCGCAGCCTCCTCTGGCAGCACCGGGACCGCCCGCCCTGCACCTGAGCGGGAGCCGGAGGAGCCCTGGAGAAGAGCCGCCGCCGCCATCATCCATTAGCTGCGGAGCCAGAGGAGAACGAAAGAGGTTTGGAGGACACCAACATGAACAAGTTGAAATCATCGCAGAAGGAAAAAGTTCAACAGTTTATGATCGTCGCACAATCTAGTGAAAAAACTGCAGTAGTCTTTCTCAAAATGACTGGAAGTTAGATGTTGCAACAATGTTTTCCAAAATGCCGAACTTCGTATACGAGAGAGTGTAGAAGGATCATTAGACAGGAAGAAGTTAGAACAACTGTACAATGAGTACAAAGATCCTCAAGATGCAAAGAAAATTGGAATAGATGGTATACAGCAATTCTGTGATGGCCTGGCACCTTATCCAGCCAGCATTCGTGTTTTGATCACTGCATGGAAGTTCAAGAAGAAACACAATGTGAGTTCTCCAAGCAGGAGTTCATGGATGCCTTACAGAATTAGGAGGTGACAGCATAGAAAAGCTAAAGGTCAACTGGGCATGGTGGTGCACACCGTTAATCCCAGCACTCGGGAGGCTGAGGCAGGAGGATTGTTGTGAGTTCGAGACCAGCCTGGGCTACAAAGTGAGTTCAAGACCAGCCTGAACTGCATGGTGAGACCCTGTGTCAAAAAACAGGGCTGGGGATTTAACTCAGTGACGTAAGCACTTGCCTGGTGGGCATGAGGTTGTGAGTTCAATCCTCGGTACCAAGAAAAAAGAAAGAAAAGAAAAGCTAAAGGTTCAAATACCCAAGACGGAACAAGAATTGAAAGAACCAGGACAATTTAAAAACTTTTACCAGTTTTAATTTTGCAAAGAATTCAGGACAAAAAGGATTAGATCTAGCAAGGGCCATCGTCCACCGGAATTTAGTGCTTAATGGAAAATTTCAATTCTTACGATAAAGTTTTGCTGGAACATCATAAACAATCAATAGCAAAAGATACTTGGGATCTTCTTTTAGACTTCAGTACAATGACTGCAGATGATATGTTTAATGATGATGAAGGAACATGGCCTGTTCTCATTGATGACTCTGTGGAATTTGCACACCCTCAAATTGCTGGGACAAAAAGTACAACAGGGTAGCACTAAAGGAAGCTTCTAGAATGTACATATTCTGTACAATAAATACAACAGAAAATTGCACAAATTCTGTTGACTGGACTGAGCTGAAGATCAATCCTCACTATTCAGACTGAGGACTGAGACAAAACATTAAGGATATATTTTGGAGCATATCATATTTCATTCTTCTAATGGTGGTTTGGGCTTGTATTCTAGTCTGGGCCGCTCTGAACATTTATAATTCCAATGTTGTAGATGTCATCTTAATGTCTGTGGACCATTCTAGCTTATTCTCCCGTAAGTCTCAGAAGCTTTATGGTGATTATTTTGAGATTCTGTCTTCATCAGAAAACAGTTTGGCATAAGAATTAATCATAATGAACATCACAAACAATTTATAAAAACCTCTTAAATATATGCTTTAGACTAGTTTCAAAGACTATGCTAATAGCACTTGCAGTGAGAGTGATATATTTAAGTGTATGGGATTGGGAATGGTGTTTTGGTTTGGGGGGATTTTTTTTCCTGGAAAATCACAGGTATTGTTGACATAAATAGAGTATCTGTTGAAAGAAATGTTAGAACAACCATCATGAAAATTTTTGAGAATACCTTGGTGCCTACCTGAAAAATGTATTGTGTTTTAGACTCTTAATTTCAAAAAGGTTCTACAGAATTAGTCTGCACTTACCTTACCCACGTTTAAATGTAATGGTCCTACAGGGAGCTTCTATTCAGCAAATGTCTGCATAATGTTAGGCTCCGCTCTTGTCTACATTACGCACCACATAATTGAATTTCATTATGCTTTTGTAATGTTTATATGCCTATCAAATAAGTCAAACTATTTTATTAATTTGAATGTTTTGAATTGTTATGAATATCTTAAATTTAGGCGTGAGGGTTTATTTTCTTGTTGTCATTTTTGTTTTTTCCTTGGTCATCACACTATGGAACACAAATGAAATTCTCTTAATTTATAAAAGTATGAATTAAATTTTGGAAGTAGGTGTGATGAACCATGAAGTTCAATCTGTATAATGTAGGTACTACTCTTTCAGACAAGTAGTGCATTTTTGATGACTTCTTATTTTGTTGAAATTACTTTAATTGCTAATCACTGTGGTTACCAATTATTTACTTCAGGAGCAAAGATTTTCAGATAAGCATATACTTGATGAAAAATACCTATCTGGCTTCGATTTTGTAAATTATTTAGTCTGTTTTTGTTTCACTCATGTTAGCTTCATTTTCACATCAAAACAGAATGTTATCTTGCACGAATCCTCCCTCCTTTTTTGGTTACAAGACCCATAAACAGTTTTTCTACCTAAATTGTTCATTTTTGTTTACTTACTGTCATGTGAAGAAGGGTTAATTGCTTTCTTAAAACATTTCTGTTGTAATCACAGCACTCGGGAGACTAAGACAGGAGGATCACTGCAAGTTCGAGGCCTGCTTGGGCTACAAAGTGAGTTCAAAGTCAGCCTGAACTACAGAGCGAGACCCTGTCTCAAAAAAAAAAAAAAAAAATTCCATAAGGCAGGTTAAAAAGTATTGAACCTCAAGCATTGGATGATGATAGTCTTTACTAGGAAAAGATTTTGTTTGGTATATCCAGGTGCTCTGTCAGGCCTAGTGCTGATATTAATAAATGAATGTACATCAGAGTAGCAGCACATTTTATGTAGATGCAAAAGTGATTTCAAGAAAAATTGACTTATTAAAATTGCTTTTTATTTATGTAGTTTTGAAATTGATGAGATATTTTATTAATATTTCTGTCATAACTTTTAATTCAAGAATTAACTTTACTGTTTTGGTTTATTGTTTCTATAGTATTCTGGTCTGTTCAATTTTTACTATGCCAGAAGGTTTCTGCAGCTATTTTGAAGACAACAAAAGGCATTATGGTAACTATTGTTGGTTTTGTTAGGTTTTGAAGTCCTATATCACTTATGCTGGTTTATTTTTGATTGGTTTTATCCTGTTTTATTTTCCTTGGTTTTATCCTCTTTAAAATACAAAATATATATTTAAAAAAAGAATTAATTTTACCAAAAGAGAAATTGAAAAATTTCTATTCAGGTTATTGGAATTAGTTATTAAAAGAAAAAGAAAAAAGGGGAAGAATCCTGCTCTTTTCAGTGTTTCCTGGTTTCATTTTTGTAAATATAAGGAAGAATTTCAATTATGAAAAAGTTTTAAGATACAAATATATTTATTTTTATGCCCTATCTTAAAGATTTTGAGTTACAATTTAAAAAAAGAAAGAAAGAAAGCAAAAGTATGGAGGGTGCCACACCAAATGGCACCAGTTGGTCCAATGACAAACTTGAGAAAACCAGGGCTTCTTCAGAGAGAACCTAATGTATCAACAAGAACAAGACCACGACAACAGCAGAAAACAACCAGGCACAGACAGGCATGATGGTACATGCCTGTAACCACAGCACTTTGGGAGGCTGAGGCAGGAGGGTCAAAAACCAGTGGAAATTTACTGATTTAGCAAGTCCTCCTCTCAAAAAATAAACAAATAAAAGATTGGGGATGTAGCTCAGTCCACAGGCACTAGGTTAATACCCAGTTCTGAGCGGGTGGGCACTTAGAAAAGAAGCTTTCCAAAGGCAAATTTTATTTGTACTTAAAAACAATATTGCTTCTTTTCACAGGGCTTTTACTTTCTTTGGCCACCAAGATCTTGTGAGACCTGCTGGCCTTCCCTAACTCCCCCGTGCCTCCAGATCTCCTCAAAATAGGTTGAGCTTGAAGGAAGTGGCCCTTCCCCACTGTTTGCTGGGCTACTCTGACTGCAGCCAGGGTGCCTGGAATGGTGATCAAAGAGGGTGTATGGAGGCACCTTGCTGCCCTCCAGAATCGAAGAGAACTTCAAGCAGCTGGCATAGAAATTCAAAAGACAAAAAGAAAGTAGAGAAGACTTGATTATAATGCTGAAATCCCATTTGCAAAGGTCACCTGTGGCTTTTATGACACTTCTGGGGGAAAGTACCAAGCCCAGAACACAGATTTCAGGAAATTTAGATAGCAGGACCTCGCTAGGGAGCTGAGATCTAAAAAAGAAAGAAGAGAGAAAAGAAATGACAAACAGCATTTGAAATGCAAAAGGGAGTCTGTGTTATTGTCAACTCTTCTCTAAACAGGGGGTGTTTCTGAGTTGACTCAAGAGAGAAGCAAACTAGTACTTCCTGGTTCTCAGATTTGAGACCCAGAACTCCAGCAAGTAGTAAAAGTAAGCCAAGCAAGTGAGATGGCCTGGCAGACTGCCGAGGCATCTGGCATCACAGACTCTACCTCCAGGACTCTCCTGTCTGAGTACAGCATCACTGACAACAGTATTCCCGAGGGCAGACTCCTGCGGGAAGCCGAGAACCTCCTGGCCTTGACAATATGGATACCCTGTCCACAGGAAGACTCAACTTCCCATCACACGAGAACGACTTCTCAGGCTGGACTGCATGGAGGCAGGTTGTTCAGACTGGAAACATGGTTCTCTCTAGCCCATTCAGGACTCCTTCTCATGAAGTGATGGGGCTGGCTCCCCAGGGTGGGACAGCCCCCACACCAGTTGTTTCCCTGGGAAGAACTCCCCTCAGATAAATTCAACAGTAATTCCAAAGATGGGATGACGTGCTACTGTTACCCCTCTGATGCAAAGCAAATGGAAAGTGAATCTCATGAACATCTCTGTTTAGGGTGGATGGGCCTTCCCGCCCCCTAGAACAATTTTGAAATCCTTCTACCAGAAAATGCTGAGAAGGAACTGGCAGTTCGTGAAGCCGCTGACACAGACATGGAAAACACTGCTGTGGTTGCTCGAGAGGAGGCCACATGGGAAGCGGAATGTGTGAAGGAAGTGAAACAAATGCATGAAGCTGTCCAGAAAGAGCTGCCAAGACCATCTGAGGTCAACAAAACCATTCGAAGATTGTTACATGGAGCACCACCTCTAATGGATTTACAGAAAAGTGAAGAATTAATCCAAAAAGAAATGATCACCAGGCTTCATTGGGACCTTCTATGTTACTCCTATGATACATCTGGAGATAAGAAAGGAAAAAGTCTAGAATTTGCTACCAAGAGCTCAGAGCACATCACCTACCTGACACAGAATCTTTATGAATAGCTCTTCCAGAAGAGCTGGCAAAGGCCCAGCACGTTCTGGCACAAGAGATGGAAGTGGTCAAGCAAGGAATGAGCCACGGAGCACCCTCTGGTGATACCTAGCCCAAGAGTGGGAAGAATGCTACAGTCAAGTTTTGTATCTTCCCAGGCAGAGCTGCTACACAAGGACCAACCTAGCTAGCACAGAGTACAGAACTGAATCACTTGAGAAGAGGTTTGAGATAAACAGGGCTCACGTGACCACAGAAGCCAAGAGGGCTGTGAAGATGGAAAAGAAAAAAATTTTGCTGGAGGGTTGCCAGCCTCATGCCATGGGTCTCATGAAACAACCAAATGACCAGGTACACTTGGAGCTATGCTCTTTTGAAGAGCTCAAGAAACAAAAAGATCCTGCCGTTCTCTGGAGGCTGGCACATCTAAAGGAGGATATGTAAAGACAGCAGGAAGGAGAAAAGGAGCTTCAGCAAAGACAATCATTTGCTGCTGGAGAGAAGACTTTGGAGTTACAATTCTGAAGCACAGTCTGTGTCCCGTCATGGGACAAATTCACCTCTGGGTTTCCTCAAGAGGTTGACAATTGACCCACTGTGATTCTTTGGTTGTTGATTTTAAATGCTCTCAGTCATACATGTCCTGTGTTAAAGACATCTAATTCCAAAGAACAGCCATAGTTTAAATTGTTAAGATGATCATTCCTTCGCCAATGTCATAGATTCGCTTTAGATTTGGTCTTTCATGTAAAATGAATGACTCTAAAGTACTGCCTGAGTAAACCCTTGAATAAAACAAAATATAGACAATTAAAAAATAAAAACATTTAAACTACTTCATTTAAACTGCATCATTACTTGATACTCAAGTTTATACTTTAGATATAAGTGATGAAATTGAAGGTCAAAGATTACAGACTTAAATTACAGAGACTTTTGAACACCAGCCCAAGGAAGATGTTTTTCCTTTCTTCTGCCAGCTGGAGGACTTGATGCAAAGTCTTCACACGCAAACCACGTGGGGTTGTGGGGAGGGCTTGCCAGACAGGTCCCACACTGCCCAGGATGCTCTTGTGGGTGACCCCAATTCCCTAGTTACTAGAAAGCATCACTTGTCAACTGCACTCCTAAGTGGCACCCAAACAACTCAAATTCTCATGTGGTTTTAACAGAGAAAGGGATTGCTTTTTTCTTTCTTTTCCTTTTCTTTCTGTGATACTGGAGATTAGACCCAGCACCTTTGCACTGAGCTACATCCTAAGCCCTTTTTATTTTATTTTTTTCTTTAATCGTGGGCAGCATAGTACTCAGAACCTTAATGGAAGCCGGCCTATAATTAGGAGTGTAACAGTTTTTCTTTTCAGACCAAAGACAACACGTACAAAAAGAAAAAAGTATCTCCAACAGCAATCCTGATAAAGACGAAATATTAACACAACCATATGGTTAATACAAAACCATATCTTCACCAAGTGGCCCTGTAACTTTTGAGTTTTGGCAAAATGCTGGACAAAAGGAATAATACCTGGCAATAACTGTGCTGTAAATGATTTTGATGTAGAGAACTAAATACAGAGGCTGTGATACTGCAGTGTATTATAGACCTTGGCTCATTCAGGAACACAATCAGGTGGTGCCTCACTATGTTGCAGTCCTGGAGGGCCAAACTGTAGCCAGGGGTGGAGTCCTGATCAGAAAGAGGGAGAGGGCTTGTGAAATTAAATGAAACATGGTATGGCACAAGTAAGATTCTGCCCAAAAAGTCTATGGTGATGCAAGCTTTGGAATTGCCAGGAGGCTGGATTTTTGCCATCGACGCAGAGACTTGTAGCGCTGCGGCAGTGTCTGTGAAGGGGGGTGATATCCAGTGGAAGTTTGTGCTTCTGGGAGGCAGTAACAGGATGTAGGTGTTTTTTTGTTTTGTTTTGTTTTGTTTTTTTTGCGGCACTGGGGATTGAACTCACAGCCTTGCGCTTGCCAGGGCAGGCGCTTAAGTCGCTAAGTCAAACTCCCCAGCCCTAACAGGATGTAGTTTTGTTTTGTCTTGTTTTGTTTGTTTTGTTTTATTTTGTTTTTTAGAGTAGAAAGAAATTATTGAGAGAAAGAACGCTTCTGTCTAAGAAGGACAGAGAAGGGTCCGGAAAGTGAGTGGCCCAACCACCTCACTTCTCAAGGGTGTTTTATTGAATAAAGTCATGAAGCAAGGTGGGTTTAAGGTGGGACAAAACTATAATCAATCGATAAGATTACAAGTATAGTCACTTAGGTAATATTGATCCAATGGCAAATCATAGGATGGGTGTGAGGCAGGCCAAAACTTTGGTCAACAAATAAGTATACAACAAGTATAGCTGTTAGGGTAATAATGATTAATTGGGGATCAAATGGGGAAACAAGTCATATAGCAAGCACACAGGGCCAGACAAAGACTTTCCTGGAAGGATTGGGTTAAGGAGGTTTGGTTCACCACCCCAAGGTGAGTGATGTCTATTTAGAATATTAATCACTGCTGCTCATCCCTAGGGGAACAGGATGTAGTCTTGTAGTGTCATGTGCTGAGTGCCAGTGTGTGTGGCCTATTTGGGCCCCAGTGGTTTCACTTCTAGCAAGGATGAGCTGTATCATCTTGTAGGGTCAAACAGCCACGGTACAACCACTTAAAGTCATTTCCATAGATTCCAAATAGCCTGCACTCTGGAGGCTCAGTATTTCTAGATGAAATTTAACATTAAGTGCCGTTTGGGCCAGCATGGAGGGGCACACCTATAATCCCAGCACTCGGGAGACTGAGGCAGGAGAATCATTGCAAGTTCGAGGCCAGCCTGGGTTACACAGTGAGTTCAAGACCAGTCTGAACTATATAGCGAAATTTTGTCTTTAAACACAAAAAAAAAGGTACCATTCATAATTCTTATAGGTAGTCAAGAAAATCAACAATACCCAATGTCTCTGGAGCAACACCCAAAGTTAAATGATCTCCTAGTCACTGTCAATATCACTACGTGGAGAGGCAGGAGGAAGCTCAGGTGACCAGATGGGTGGGTTTGCATGTGGTGCAGAGTGCAGTGCAAAGCAGGCCCAGGGTCAGCACAACCCTGGGGATCCTTGGTGGACACAAAGGAGAAAAGGTGGAGTCTGTCATTTTTCTTTCAATTTCAGACACTCTTTTTTTTTTTTATTTAAAAGAAAATAGACACAGAAGATAGAAACAAAAAGCATGAAAGACAAACAACAACAACAACAACGACAGATCTGATACAATTACACTGTAGGTTTACACTCTGAGGTGGTTGAAGTTTGACAGTAGTTACAATATTACATATCGTTACCTTCATAGGGGTTGATCATATTGACAGACATAGACAC
>RJWM01041127.1:0-15072 GCA_004363535.1 Dasyprocta punctata
ACAGCGGCCTGTCACTTCTGAGGCCCGTGATACTGTCTATTACAGCGGCCTGTCACTTCTGAGGCCTGGGACCCTGTCTGTCACAGTGGCCTGTGACTTCCGAGGCCTGGGACCCTGTCTGTCACAGAGGCTTATCACTTTTGAGGCCCGTGATCCTGTCTGTTACAGCGGCCTGTCACTTCTGAGGCCCGGGATCCTGTCTGTTACAGCGGCCTGTCACTTCCGAGTCCTGGGACCCTGACTGTCACAGTGGCCTGTGACTTCCGAGGCCTGGGACCCTGTCTGTCACAGCGGCCTGTCACTTCTGAGGCCTGTGATCCTGTCTGTCACAGCGGCCTGTCACTTCTGAGGCCTGTGATCCTGTCTGTCACAGCGGCCTGTCACTTCTGAGGCCCGTGATACTGTCTATTACAGCGGCCTGTCACTTCTGAGGTTTGGGACCCTGTCTGTCACAGTGGCCTGTGACTTCTGAGGCCTGGGACCCTGTCTGTCACAGTGGCCTGTGACTTCCGAGGCCTGGGACCCTGTCTGTCACAGCGGCTTATCACTTTTGAGGCCCCGGACCCTGTCTCTTAGAGCAACCTGTCACTTCTGAGGCCTGAGATCTTGTCAGCCACAGTGGCCTGTCACTTTCAAGGCCCTGAACCCTGTCAGTCACAGCAGCCTGTGACTTCTGGGGCCCAGGACCCTGTCTGTCACAGCAGCCTGTGAATTTCAAGGCCCGTGACCCTGTCTGTCACAGTGGCCTGTGACTTCCAAGGCCTAGGACCCTGTCTGTCACAGCGACCTGTGACTTCAGAGACCCAGGGCCCTGTCAGTCAGAGCGGTCTGTCACTTCCGAGGCCCAGGGCCCTGTCTGTCACAACATCTTGTCAGTTCTGAGGCCTGGGCTCCCTGGCTCTCTGTGTGATTGGTTGGTTAGGCCAGCCTGGGTGCAGCAGTGCGATTTGTTGGTTGTCACTGGTGGCCTTATATCCTCTGCATTGCTCACCTATGGCCCCAGTGCCATGGTCCTGGGATGCCTCAGATAGCTGGCAACAGAAGCACTGGGGTTCATTTGGCCTGTAGGAAATGGTCCTGTGACTGGATGCCTGTCACACTTGACAGCAAGAGTTGGAGTGAGTTACTCATGCATTCCATGTCTTCCAGGGGACATCTCCCCGAGGATGTACATGCACAAACATGTGCACACACCACACACCTGCACATGTGTGCACACATACATATGTGCATGCGTGCAGCCACGTGGAGCTCCACTTCACTACCATATTCCTCCCAGGGCCTCCTGTGTCCATCATGGCCTAAGTCCACACTTAGGCCTTGTTATAGCACACTTCCTGCTGTGGGGCCATAACCCGCAGAGCTGCACAGTGCTGTCTGCCAAGCCCCGGGGCCTGAGCACAGGGACCCAGGCCTCTGTCAGGGCAGCCCTGTGAGCAGCCCCTGGAGACATGGGATGGCCACTCCCAATCCATGGCGGCACACAGATACCCTCAGGATTGGCCAAGGCCCGGCCTGAAGGGTGGGTTCTGAAATAAGTCAAGACAAAGGACTCAGAACAGAAGCTTGGCTGCCTCACAGATCAAGATCGCCGAATTTCTTTACCCTGTTGTGCTGGAAGAGTATTAGCTGGACGAATGTGGAGCAGATGATGGCTGGTTCTTCCCCGTTACCCTCCTGTGGGTGGTGCCTTGGTTACTTTTCCCTTGTTGCTGAGACAAAATGCCTGACCCCCAAAGTTAAGGAATGAAAGATTTATTTAGCTCAGTTTGTGGAGGGTTCAGCCCATAATCAGCAGGCTCCAAGGCAGGGTGGCATGGCACAGGGGCAACAGTTCATGGGGCCAGAAGCATAAAGAGCAAAAAAAGGGAGGAGCACAGGAGAAAACTGTCTCTTATATTGTATGCAGGTTACCCACCCTTGGGTGGGTGTAGCACTCATACCCATAATCCAGTATTGGACTATGAATCGATCATGAACTCTAGAAGCCTGCCCCCCATGACTGCATGAGTCTTTGGGGGGACATCCAGACATAACACATAACAGGTGGATTTAGGGTCAGGACACTATCACCTCAGGCTGGGGCTGCCAGGCAGGGCTAGTGACTTAGACCTCACAGGCACATGACCTGAGTTATAGATGAGATGGTAGTGTGACCTTCAGGGCAGGCAAAAGCCCTTGAGGCCCTGAGCTCCTGACTCAACCTCCCAGAGGTGGCCCTAAATGATGGCATCTGGCTGGATAACTCCCAGGCCTTTTTCACCCTGGTTGTTGCCAACCATCACTGCCCACCAAGGCCCTGGGTCTGCACAGGCTCATGGCCATCTTTGCCCCTGG
Source organism: Dasyprocta punctata (assembly GCA_004363535.1). NCBI lineage: Eukaryota > Metazoa > Chordata > Mammalia > Rodentia > Dasyproctidae > Dasyprocta > Dasyprocta punctata. The sequence continues at coordinate 2,338 of RJWM01041127.1, forward strand.
GGCTGTGATGGCTTCCAGGCCACTACTGGTGATGAGGCTCCACACCTGTCTTTTCCCTGGGGCCAAGAGATCCTTGCTGGTCACCAAGGCTGCCTGGTTGGTGTCTCTGCCAGAGCCCCAGCTGCCTTCTGGGCTGTGGCCCGAGTCCCAGCTGTGCTATTTGCCAGCTGGTGACCTTCTCACATTGCTAGCTTGGTGGTGACCACAATGACCCTCTCCTCCCACCCATCCCCCTGCCCTGGGTCCCACAGCCCTGTGCACCTGGCCCAGGTCATAACATTTCCATGCCCATCCCTGGGCCCTGCCACACCTGCTATGGAGAGGTGGCTCAAGGGTGAAGGGCCCTACCCCTTTCCAAGCGCCTGCTCTCTCTGTCTTCCAGGGTGGGGCAGGTGGGCGCATCCGAATTCCAATGCAGGCAGACACAGGGAAACTGCAGAGTCCTTTAATGAAACCACGAGTAACCCCACACCCACCACGGCACATGTGTGTGCCTCAGGCAGGCAAGGCATGGGAGGACGCTGGTCAGGAGGGGAATGGCCAGAATTTGGGGCACAGGTTTGGTTGGAAGGTGGGAGGAAGTGTGGGGCTTAGACAGGGAGAGCTGGGCAGAGCAGCGGGACAGCGTGGGGGGCAGAGGGCTGGGATGACAGGGGCCGGTCTCACCCTGCCACCTCTCCCAGCAAGCAGACACTTGCTGCACACCACACGGCTCACCGGGCCCAGGGCGGCTCAGCCCTGGAAGCCCAGCTCCTTGTACTTGGCGGCGATGTCGTTCCGGAAGAGCTCCAGTGCCTTGCTCATGGCGCCCTGTGCATCGGCACCGAAGTCCCCGGGGTGCTTGCTCTGCAGGACCTGGATAATGGCCTCCGAGATGAACTGCAGAACCAGAAGGCCCCCCTTGCTGAGGCAGGACAAGCGCAGAGAGAGCTGCATCACCTGCCTCACCACGGTGGAGCTGGTGCTGGGGCTGCAGATGGGGCGTTTGCTGCTCAGTGTGGGCTGCCGTGGGGTGGTGGGGGTGCCCCATTTCACTACTGTGTCCACAACTGCACTGTCAGGAAGTTTGGAGGGAAATCGGTCCCTGTTGTGTGCACTTAACAACTTAGCATGGTGGCCACATCCAACCCCAGCACTCTGAGAGGCTGAGACAGGAGAATTGCAAATTCAAGTCCAGCCTGGGGAGCTTAGTGAGACCCTGTCTCACAATAAAAAATAAAAAAAGACTGGAATATAACTCGGCGTGAAAGCCCTGGGTTCTAGCATCAGTACTTTAAAAAAAAAAAAAAGGCTGATTTAAGGGCAGGATGGCACTGTCCATGTTCAAAACCAGAGTGGAAGGGAGGGAGAGGAGAGGAAGGGGCTTAGCCAAGACCTGGCTCCCCTGTGCCTGTACGTCTGCACCTGGGCTGCGCTGGGGACAGAGATGCTGTGTGTTTCTCAACTGCGGACAGGGCTGGATCCAAGCCACCACCAGGCTGTTTACCAAGTGGTGACATTTTATGGCAGTGACAACCAAGTGCCGGACCGAGGTCATGTAGCAGGTGACAGCAGGGCTGGACCTGTGCCAGGAGACTGGACCAGCTGCCACCAGCACCAAATGCAGACCTGAGTCTGAGCTGATTTCTCATTGTTTCTGTGTTCCAGGCATAAGTGACACAGGCGGGAGAGGGCGGGGACAGCTTGGGGAGGGTCACCCCTGACATTCAGCACCAGCAAGCTTGCCTTCACCTTCAAGGTCACAAATGCAGCTGACCAAAGTGGGGGCTGGGCAGACACTGTTGTTTCTACCCACAACGTCACCAATCCACAGGGCGTGAGGCCCTGCCGGGCGCCACACCTGCTGGCCCTCGTGTGTCTGCAGCAGAGCCCCAGCCTCCAGGTGGCTCATCCAGCCTCTGTCCCAGTCCTGAGAGGGACGACTGACCACGGGATGCGGAGGCTGACAGACACCTGTGTCTGCCATGTCCTCTCTCACACAGGGATCAGGTCCCCAAAGGCACAGCGTCCAACCTGGGCTGAGTCAGAACTGAGCCCACTGAGCCAGGTTCTGCCCAAGGAGCTGAGGTTCACCTGGCACGTGGCTGGGGAAAGAGATGGAGGACTGTTCGGCCTGACAGGTCCCTTGATGGGACAGGGATAGGGCGCTCAGGGTGGGAGGGGTGCACAGTGTTGGGGACCAGGGATACAGCTGACAGCAAGGTTTTGGGTGTCGTGGGTGGGGCTGAGGGAGGCAGGGGTGGTCTTGGTGGGGACACCAGGTCTGTGGATTAGACAGTAGGATCTGACGCTGCTCCTATACTTGGAGCCCTGTTTCTAGTCAGAAAATGAGGGACTGCGAGCATGTGTCCCTTCTATGTTCTCTCTCCTCCTTGGTGTGAAACACCAATGTACCTGGAGTGAGAACAACTGCGTTTCCCCACTTCTGTGCACACATGGTCTCATAGACATCAGCCAATTTGATGCATATGAAATTATTAGATGGACCCCTCCAAGGGGTCCTCAGAAGGGAGATTTTTCCCCTCTCTCCCACTTCCTGTTTGGAGCAGTACTGAAGTAGCTAGAGCTCCTGCAGCTACTCTGGGCCACAAGGCAGCTCAGGCTGGACACAGAGTTCATGCGCCTGGTGACCAGGCCCTGGGTCTGGACCCCACTGCTGCTTTTCCATGTGAGAAGGAAGGAAGTGGGGATGTGGTTCCCAACCTCGGGGTAGCTGTGGGTAGATGCCTGCCACTACCCATCAGCTTTCCCTGTACCCCTGTGTGTGTCGCCCAAGGGTCTGAGGGCACCGCACATCCTGCTGTCCCCTCCCCGCACCAGCTTCCCCACGAGAACCCTGCATGCCACGTTCCCCATCCCAACCTGCCTCTACTTGGTCTCATTAGCTTGCCTCGGATTCCCCTGCATATCTGTGCAGACAGTGTCAAGGGCAGTGCCTGACCCCCCCACGGGCTCCTGAGGCCCAAGCAGGGTGAGCTGGACCTGGGGCCAGCACAGGCAGGGAAACTGAGGCAGGGAAGGGTGCACTGTGCCCTGCCTACCTCCAGGTACTTGACTGGGATCTTGTGCTTGGTGGCATGCGACTGGGCCAGGGGTGCGAGCTCAGCTGCATGCTGCCCCTTCTTCTTGAGGATGCCGCCCAGTGCAGTGAGCACGGTGTTGCCATGCTTCTTCAGGTCCTCGCTTGCCCGCATCTCGTCCTCGCCTTTTAGGTGCTTGAACTTGTCGAACTTCTCCAGAGTCTCGGGGTGGCCCTTAAAGAGCCTGCAACACAGAGGAATGAGTCAGAGGAGATGGGTTGGAGAGGATAGGCTGGAGGGCACAGGGGGCAGGCCTTACTGGCCCCCTGGCAGGCTCTGTGACCATGGCCATCCTCTGGCCCTTCCTGCGCCCCCTCATCCTCCGAGAGACAGACACAGGGAAGGGAGGCGGTGCAGGCTGCGGGCAGTGGGCGAGCACAAGACACGAGTGCAGCAGATGCAGCTGTGGTCCAGGTCCTCGTCAGCATCCCTGCCATGCATCTTCCTGCTGCTGTGAGGAGCAGGGCACAGAGGGTGCTCATGTGCACCTGTGTCGCCTGCGTGGAGGACACAGGACCTCCGTCCCTGTTAGAGCCCCTCACGGTGTCCCCACTGTGCAGGGCAGGACACTGTTCCCAGCCAGGTGTGGGGCCAGGCTGGGATGAGGTGCTGTCTTGCCAGGGCCATGGTGTAGCTTCCTGCCAGGATCCCATCCCTGCTGCAGGGACCCTCATCCCTGCTGGTGACCGGACACTACTCCTGCTAGGCACTGTGAGCAACCAGAAGGCTGTGCCAAGACCTGGGCAGCCACCTCCAGGCATGGGCATGAGGTGGCTTTTGAATTTGGGGAGAGCCCTAGCCTGAGAGCCCTGGCTGGGTGACAGGAGAGGGGCTTAGAGGGTACGGTGGAGTCTATGGTACCCGGTCATGTGGGGATCTGGCAGAGCTGGCAGTGGGGCGTGAAGGACCCCGGGGGCAGAGGGATGTGGGGACATGCAGATCCATCCCCTCCATGTGCAGCACTCTTGTTTTGCAGAGATGCTCTCACCCCATATGGCTCTTAACTGGTCAGACCCTAGCCCAAGCATCCAGGGCTCCCTGACTGACGTCCTGGCCACACACAGGGAAACATGCACCCTGTGTTAAAGGCAGGTTCTGTAACACGGTCCCACATAGTACTCAACATGCTGACACACGTCAGCTCATGGGAAAAGCCCGGAGAGGACAGAAAATGGGCAGGAGCCCAAGGGTCCTACCAGGTTGGACCCTGGCTTCCATCTCATTGGCGACTGCTCAGGTCTGTCTTTGTTGCACACTCAGGTGACACAGACACAAGTACTCAAGTGGTTGCAGATGTGTGTGCTCCTACAGGGGCTCACATGGCAGGGTTCTGAGTCCCCCAGGCCTGCCTGTTCCCTGCCACGACCCCGGGACCCCAGCCAAGCTGCCTGCGTCACTGCCAGTATCTCTGCCACCTCCCGTCCCAGGGTGTCCGGCGCCTGACTATTATTATCTGGTGACAATGATCTCCGAGTCCCTGCTGACAGGTGCAAGACCACAGGCGGGGCCAAGGTCAGGACTGGAGGAGACGGGCGGGAGGGGCCAAGGATGAGACCAGGGCTGTGAGACTCAGTCGTTTGGGGTCCTCCAGGAGTCTTGAGACACCAATTGAGTGCCTTGGTTTGGAAGACATCAGCCTACGTGCTCGCAGCCCCACACAGGGATTTACCACAGCACAGCCCAGGAGCCCAGGCTGGTCTGTCCAAGGAGGTCACCCTGGGCGAGGGCAGTGGGTGGGGAGCTGCGGCCTGCAGTGCAGAGGCCTCGACCCTCTCCCAAGTTTGTCCCAGTCCTGTCACTGCCTGCCCAGTGCACCAGATGGCCTCAGGGACATCAGTGAGCAAGGTCAACCCAGTATCCCTTGCTCTGAGGCCCAGGCTGGACACCCACGTGAGGCCTGAGGACTCTGCCCACTGCCGAACAGTCTTCAGGTTCTGCAGCAACCGGAGACCCTGAGGGCAGTGGGTAGCTGTGTGTGGGGGTGCTGGTGTCCTTCCTACTGCAGCTGTGTGACTTTGGGCCAGTCCCTCGACCTCTCTGTTCAGGGTGGTGATGATGACGCCATTGAGACGCTGGAAGGAGTACTCAAGCCCGGCCTGGGGCCTGCGCACAGTGCGCTCTGTGTGTCTGCCGCCTCCTCCACAGCCCCGCCTTTTTCACCACTGACACCCTCTCCAGGAGCTGACTGTGGCTGACGGAGACTCTCGGTTCCTTCCTTTCTGGAGTGGAGAAGGTCGTGGCCACTAGCATTGGCTTCCAAACATCATATCCCAGGAGCCTTGACTCTGGTAAAAACTGGAAATGACATGGTATGTCCTGCCTCAGCCTTCCAAGCTCTATGACCCTGCCCTTGGAGTGAGGCCTTGTATCATGTAAGGTGCTCCCTCTTGGTGACAGGGCTGGGAGAGGTGATCTTGCCAGGCTCACCAGAGCAGAGGCCACTCCCATCCGGGAGGCCACCACCCTGCACCCTACACTCAGCGGTCAGGAGCAGGGATATGGGCACACGTCCTGCCACCTGACATGTGACAGGGAAGTGCTCCATGTTCCTCCTGTCCCCACCTGCAAGGCAGGAGACACTGTGCCGCCCACCCACCTAGGGGTCCTTCAGGACCCCAGGGCACTGCCAGGGGCTGGTGGTCCTGATGACCTGCAAGGTGCCCACTCTATGCCCCATGTCCCTCCTCTGTCCCACCCCTCTCCTCCAGCAAGGGAGGATGGGGACTCAAGGGCCCTCACTCCATCTAGAGGGCACAAAGTGCCCAGGGCCACACAGGAAGCTGGCGCCCCCAGGCTGATGCCAACTTGGGGTTTGGTTTTCATCCTGTGGGATGGGCCCTGGTGCAGCCCTGCAGGCAGAGATGGGTGAAGGACAGGCTTACCCCAAGGTGCCAGGGCATCGGTGGAACACACGTAGGCCTGCGTGGCTTCTCCCTGCCATACCCCCCATAGTGGAGCCCAAGGGAGATGATGTCTCTGTGTGGGGGCAACTCGCCCTGGCGCCTAAAAGGGCCTCAAGGATACCATCTCCTTTGGCCATGGAGACCCACTCCCTCCCTGAGGCAGACAGGATCCAGTAGGACGGTAGGAAGGGCCAAGAGAGGTAGGTGTCACCATCCTCTCCATTGGGAGGGTGGTGGGGGCTACTGGGGATCTTGCACCAGCTGCGTGCCCATCACCAAGCTCAGTATTCAGGATCTGCTTCCAACAGGAGCCGGGTAGAGATCGTGTCTCTGAGTGCTCCATTCAAGGGCACCAAGTGGCCCTGCTTCTTGAGTGCAGGGCACACAAAGGTGGCATCACCCCGACTGTCACTAACATTTCAGGAACTCACTGAACCTTGGCAGCCACCCTGGGCCCCTGGGCATTCATCTTCCCTCTCACTCCTCTGACATAGGTGACAGGAGTCCCCTCTGTACAGAGAGGACATCGAGGCCCAGAAAGGGGACCTTCTTCCCAGAGGTCACTGCTGGGCAGCAGAGCCGACTCCAGAGCTTGGTCTGGCCCACCTTGAAGGTCATGTCTTAGCCTTGAGATTTTATGGACCTTTGCTGATTTGTGGCTTTGGGGACCTCCTTCCCCTCTGGTCCCTTTTGTCCTTGTCCAGTAACTAAGGTGCTGGACGATGCCTGCATGGTGCTGAATGTAATTCTAGGGCTCCTTCTGGTGGGCTCCGGGCACATTCCCTGGACACTCCACTTCCTCCAGTGGTGGTCACCAGATGGATCCTTCCCTTTTCCTGGACTAGAGGTGAGAGGGGACAAGTAGAGGTGGCAGCTTCCTCACTGTAGCTAGTTGGTTCCCCTGGCCAGCTTCCCACCTGGCAGCCCGATGCCTGGGATCTGAGGGTGGGTGAGGGGACACAGCTCCTTTACCTGATGAGGACTTCCTGGCCGTGGCCACTGAGGTCCCCTTCCACCTTGCCCCAGACGTTCAGCACCAGCTGCCACTCCCCGTCGCTGAGCCCCATGGTGTCTGAGAGCACTTGAGAGTGCAAGTCGTGGTGTTGGGGACAGTTGGGGTGGAGGCTGCCGGGCCATGTTTTATACCTGCTGGGTCCTGACGTGGTCACCTGATGCCATGCTCCCCCTCCTGCCTGTCTTCCTGGGGTCTAATCTGCTCTCACATGGGTGCTATTTTGGGGCAGGTGCCATTGTGGGGAAGCAGGACAGCTCGGGCCACAGGGGTGGAGGAGTAGGAGGTGGGCAGAAAGGGCACTGCCCAGGCCTTGCCAGAGCCTGAAACCCAACCCTCCCTGCACACTGCCTGGGAGGACCTGCGTGACTCTCCTGGGCACAGGAGCCCTGTTGGCCCCAGGAGGGTGGCCGCCATCCCTTGTTTACAACTCCCGGTTCCCTGGTGCCCCCCACCAGTCTGGACTGGTGCTGAGTGAACCCCAGTCCATCACAGAGCCCCAGCTCTGTGACTTTGCTCCCAGAGTTCCCTTGGGAGAGTGGTGCCTGGCTCGCCCTGCAGGCACAGTATCTCCTGCCATCCTTTTATTTATAAACGCTCCTGCTGTGCTGCTTGCCACTGCCTTGGGCCATGTTTCCTTGTTTCCATGCTGGCTCCTCCATGGACCATGGCCAATGCTCCCAGCCTTTGCCTGTCCTGGGCCCTGGGCCATGAGCTTACACAAGGTGACTCATTTAACCCCAGCAGAACAAGGAGATGGAGCTTGGCATTGTCCCCTCCAGTTAGGGGAGCTGAGGAAGTATGTCATGGTCACACAGCTGCTGACTAGGAAGTTGGACCCCAAGTCCTGCTCTTGAAACCTTCATCTGGCTTCCATGAGGCAGGGGGTCTCTTTGATTCATTTGTGTCTCTTGGGTCTCTCCAAGTGCCCTTTACCAAGTTTCAACTGAATAAACATTTGGCCATCTACTCTTCCATCTATCTACCTATTCACCCATCCATGTATTATCCATCCATTATCAATTCATCTATCCACCCGCATGCATCTCTTATCCTTCCCTTCCTCACTTCATCCATCCATCCATCCATCATCCATCCATCCATCTACTCATTCTCTCATTCACCTATCCATCTAACATTCATCCAGTGTCCACTCATTTATCTATCCATTTGCATCCCTTTCCCTCTCCCTCTCTCCCTTTCTCCTTCCACCTCTCCACCCACCACTGTCTATCATTCATCTATCCACCAATAACCATCCATCCATCCACACATCACCCGTCCAACCCACACAGTATGTCAGACATGGTACGACATGCTGAGGTTAACAAAATAAATAAAACTCATAGCATCTTTGGGGAGATGAGTAAGAGGAATAAATGTACCACACAGTTTAGTTGGTGCTGGGATGAAGGTACTCACAGACCCCTCCTTCCAGCTGCTCAGGGTCTATAGTTCAATAGGGCCTTGCCAGCCGGGTCTCACCTGACCTTGCCAACTCCCCTTTGAGTGTAACTGGGACCCAGAGCAGGGCCTTCAGTCCCAGGGGAACAGCAGAATGGAGCTGGCGTCTCTACCATCATTTTACATCAGTCTCTTTATCGCCTCATGGTCTGGGTCAGATCCTTGCTTGGCTCTGCACACAATCCGTTAATCGCTTGGGATTGTCCGCTAGAGACTGATAATGTGTGGTGTCTTAGTCTCAAACGTACCAGCTCACCTCGCCTCCTTCAAGGCTGAGGCAGGGCTCACAGGAATATTCAGTTGCCAGTTTTTACATGGTCCTGTTCCAAACACCTGGAGCAATGCCCAGAAGTCTCCAGCCACCGTCCCAAACCCATAGCCGCTTGGACTCCAGGACAGCAGAGCGTCGCAGATGCCCCCATCCGGACCCTGAGCAGGCAGTCATCTCCCAGCAACTGATGGCCCTCAGCCTATCAGGACAAGACCCTTGCAGGACCAGCCCTGAGGTGGCAGCTGGCTGGACCCTGGTACAAACCCCAGCCTTTGCCCCGTGCGATTTTCTGAAACCCCAAAGCTCCTGCGCCCAGGAAGACAGGCCCAAAGCCTCTCCATCTGTGCCCCCAGCTTGGTCGCGCTGATGAAAGTGCCTTCTCACCCCTCCCCACTGCTGCCTGCTCAATGGGCGACAGGAACAGGTGGCCAAGCTTGGTCCCTTGGGAGCAGGGCCAGGGCTTGTCCTAAGACTCTGTAACATGAGCTGTCTTGTTGACAACTGAGGCTCTGGAGGGAGCAGGAAGTGTCTGGCTGTCCATGACTGCACCAACCAGCCCGTACTGAGGCGTCACATTCAGGGGCCCTATGATTCTCTCTGAGCCCACCTCCAGGGCCAGCACAGGACCTATCACCACACCAAGAGATGTGGGGTTGCAGCAGTCACTGTGAAGTGGCAGGAAGAGTCACATTCCGGCCAGCGCTGGGACCCCAGGCTTAGGCTTCCACCTGCTCGCTCCCTGTAGGGTGACCATGAATGGCATTTCCCCTGTGACCTGCAGGTGACCTCTCCATGAGTCGTACATGAGCAGATTCCCAAGAAGCCAGGGGGCCTGCAAGGCCAGGTTGCCCCTCCTAACATCCAGGAGGCAGAACAGTGCGGCTGGCCATCACTCCGTCCTTTAGTCTGTACCTAGGGCCTGGTCCAGGCCAGCGCCTGTGGAGAGAGGCAGCCTGGCAGTCAGCCCTGTTCCTGGGGCCACAGCCAGAGCCCAGGCTGGCTGGGCCGCCTGTCCTGCCTGCTGGGTCACAACCTTCACGTCCCTGCCAGGATCTGCCGCTCAGGGCTCTGGTCTCTGCCTCCACTCTGACTAGCACCACAGACATAGCATTTGGCTTCCCCAGGGTTGATGGTAGGGCTCTTGGAGGACTGCTGAAGTGTTTAAAATCTCAACAGGCTCCAGCAGCAGCCCTGAGGAGTTTAATGCAGAGCTCAGCAGGGGCCCCATTAAGTCTTGAAGTTGATGAGTCTGTCAGGGCTTCCAGTTAGGCTAGCGGGAGGCCCCACTGTCCCACACCAGGGGAACTGCTGGCTGTCACTGTCTCTGACAGCTTCACCAGTGCTGGGCAGGGGGGCCGCAGACAGCTGGGGACACCAAGCTCACCCTGGCCTTACAGGCTCATATCATGTGGGTATGTGGCTAGCGCAACCGTCATGGACCCCGGCAGGCTGGTCTCCTCATTTCCCAGGGTGCTTCCAGTCCCCAAACTTGAGCATGCAAAATCAGCCTATAACCTTTAATTTCTGGATCCTCAGATCCGGGATGAAAATTCTACAGAGCTGAAACCTTCAACTGTCACCACGCCAGCAGCTTGGGTTCTGGGTTCCTGAGTCGTGGAAAGCTGGAGATGGCGATGTCTGTACCGAAAGGCCCTAAGGTCCTGAGGCTTTGAGGCCTTCTGTAGCATCCCACCTAGTTCTGTGCAGGTGTCATGCTCTCTTGGACCCTCTGAGGCATCTGCTTGAATACTCCTAAGATAAGTGAGCTCATTACCCAATCCTTTAAGGATTCTTATTTATGCTGAGCTGAAACACACCTTCCTGCCATACTCCTTCTGTACCTGGGCTGCCAGTTCTCTTGATCAAGGGAAACTGAGCTTTACCAGAGATCTTTCGGTGTGACCTAAACATTTGTGGGACCTCTGAGCTCCACTGGAGAAGCCAGGAAGGAGCTGAGCTGCTGCAGGGGTGCCTGCCCTCCACCTCTGCCACTGCACATGACGGAGCCCTGGCACGGCCTTTAGTGCCTGCCAGCCGTAAGCCCCAGGTTGTATACTCTTGGAGGATGTGAGGTCCAGGCTCTGTGCCAATGATGTCCTTGGCAAGTCTGGGAGTTTTTCTTAAGTTTCCCCCAGGAACCAAAATGTGGAGAGAAAGTGGGACTCCTAAAGCTGGGAACCCCTCAGGGGACCCTCCTTCGGAAGCTGGCTCTGGGGAGCCAGGGTGGGCCTCACTTCTGCTTGAGACCTGGAGTTGATAAGCAAGGCCTGACAGTACCCACACTGGCTGTGGAGCCCCCACTCCCCGAGCTCACCCTATGACTGCACCTCTGACCCCTGAGTGACCATCACACTGACCTCTCAGTGTGGGGCTGGGGCTGGGGCCAGGCAGGGAGAGAGGAGAGGTGTTTTGTGGTTGTGGGACCTAGAGTAGCGATCCAAGCAGGATCCTGCAGTCTCCACAGGCCTGGCTGGGCATCTTACCAAGAAGGGCTGGCAGGACGTGGTCATTGAGTGGCAGGGGTGACCTCTCCATCTTCATTACCCCTGGCCCCCAGGGCTCTCTGTGAAGATCCTGCACCCCACCTTCTGCTGTCACCTTGAATGCTACCTGTCCCCCTGGCAGAAATACCCACCCTGGAACCCCATTCTGCTCTAACCCACACAATGCTCCTGGCTTTCTCTTTGGGGTACAGCCAGTCCAGAGCATCTCCCTCTCAACCCACATGCTCTGCAGAGGGAGGAGGGTAGACGCCAGTGCCCAATGTACTTTTTAAAAAATTTTTATTTATTTTTAATTTTTATTTTTAAATTTTATTTTAAAGATACTAAAATCCAACAAAACATAACAGAACAAAGTCAATCGAAACAAAGCAGTAGAACTGGTACAGAACTTCAAAGCAAGATACTAGGAAAATAATAGCTACTATAGTATATCTTATTATCTTCACAATAGTTGACCATTCCATCAGGTATAGTAAAATCAAACCAAAAACAAAGCAGAATAAAACCAATCAAAACTGATTATGAAATAAAGCAAAAAAAAAAAAAGTAACCAGAATAAAGCAAAACAATGAGAACAATATTGGGCCTCACAGACAAGATAGAAGGGAATCCCCCATATTTGCTTCATTGCATACTGTCATCCTCCCAAGAGAGGCTCAGACTGTCGGCCCCAGGCCAGCAAAATCAACCAAAAAATACAAGCATTTAGTTGCTTTATGTACCCTAGTTGCTATCAACCTAGCCAGTCCTCTGAACTAGCAGGTTGCTTACTGGGGGGGAGGGGGGCATGTATGTGTGTGTGTCTTGATTCTCACAGACCTTTCTCTTCCTGGAGTCCATGCCGGTTGCACTACTCACCAGGAAGGCAGGCTAGTTGTCTTCTGGTTGGATCCTCCATGATCCAGCATGGCGGGTTCTCGAGAGGCATGGATCTTTCTCTTCCTGGAGTCTGCGCAGGTCATGCCACGCACCAGGAAGGCAGGCTTGTTGTCTTCTGGTTGGATCCTCCATTGCCCAGTGTACTTCTGCACACCAGGCACTGTGTTTCCTGCTACTGGGGTTTGGGGGCAAATGTGCTGGCTCCAAGGGCCCCAGCAGACCAGGCTTGGCCACTTGCCCCTGTCGCCCATCGAGCAGGCAGCAGTGGGGAGGGGTGAGAAGGCACTTTCATCAGCGTGGCCAAGCTGGGAGCACAGATGGAGAGGTTCCGGGCCTGTCTCCCTGGGCGCAGGAGCTTTGGGGTTTCAGAAAATCGCACAGGGCAAGGGCTGGGGTTCACACTGCTGTTGGCAGAGGTGATCTTGCTCAAGCCAGGGTCCAGCTGGCTGCCACCTCATGGCTGGTCCTGCAAGGGTCCTGGACACGTCCTGATTGGCTGAGGGCCGTCGGTTGTCGGGAGACGACTGCCTGCTCAGGGTGGGGATGGAGGAGTCTGCTAGGCTCTGCTGTCCTGGAGCCCGAGGTGCTGTAGGTTTGGGACGGTGGCTGGAGACTCTGTGCA
>RJWM01041128.1:0-15104 GCA_004363535.1 Dasyprocta punctata
AAGACCCGGATGCCCACACTCCGGATGCCACGCAGCACCCTCCAGAAGTCCGTACCGCTGCCACGAGACACGCGGGTTGCACACTGCGTGACAGAGACCTAAGTGTCCAGTCCCAGCCAACGACACGTCCCCAAGGAAACCCCGAGGACTGGTGGAAGTGGTGAGCACACACGAGAATCAGCCGGGCTCTGTATGCCACCCCCGAGCAAGTGAAAACAAAAAATCAAAGCAAACCCATTTGCAGTTGCTCCAGAAGGAATACTGAGGTGTGAACACTCGGGAAGCAGGCGTGTGCTGGGAACTATGGAACAGGGATGAAGTGGGAGGAGCTCTGGGCGACCAGGGAGACGCAGCCGGTTCACAGACACCGTGGCGCAGCAAGCATGACGATTCTCCGCAAAGTCACCTGGGGGGTCAGCGCAGCGCTGGCCGCCGTCTGTGCCGGGGTTTGTGGACACGGGGCCCGTGGCCCCCACATCCCAGGCTTTGTTCTGTGGCTTCAGCTACCTGCAGCCAGCTGCAGCCCGGCGACGCTAGGTGGAAACAGCAGAGGTGAAGAATTCCTAAGTCCTAAGTGTGCCCGCGGCTGCGCAGTGCTGTCCCACCCCGTCCCGCCCAGGGTGTGAATGTCCCGTCATCCAGCGCGTCCACACCGTAAACGCCACCCGCCCTGTCACGGTGTGGGCCTCTCAGCGATCAGATCAAGCCTGGAGCTATCACAGTGTCTGCCGTTTTACAATGGCCCCACCTTAACTAAAAATGTACCACGGGTTTAAATACAAAGCTATGAAATCTGTAGAAACAACACGGAAGAAAATCCTTGGGACTTGGGTTAGACAGAGAATTCTTATGACTAGATATCAAAGGGAAAAGACCCATAAAAAGACCTCATCAAAATAAACCCTTTCGCTCTACGGAAGACCCTGTGGAGGGCGTGAAGAACAAGCTACGCGCTGGGAGAAAATGCAAGCGAACTGCGTCTCTGACGGAGGACTGCGCAGACCTCAGCTAAGGCGCCCTCACACGGCGCCGAGCAGCAAGCAGTCGGCCTGGAAAACGGGTAAGAGAGTGGGGGAGAAGCGGCACAGGTGGCAGACAGGCGAGGAAAGACGCTGAACGGCATCAGTCACGGGAAGGTGAGCGAACACTGCAGGGAGGCGCTGCGCACACCCATCAGAATGGCTGAAACGAAGAGCGGAGAGGGTGTGGGGAAACAGGTCCTGCAGCCGCTGCCGGTGGAGCTGCCCTGGGAAAGGGCACCGGGGGTTCATAAAACTGAACAGCAACTCCCCGTCACCCAGGAAACGCAGCCCTGGGCATTCACCCCAGGGAAAGGAAACCTTACAGTCACACCAAGCCCCACACGAGAGCTCACGCCAGCCTCACTCGTAATAGGCCCGAACTGGGAATGCCCCAAATGCCCGTCAGGGGGCCGACGGTCGCCCAAGGTGCAGTCAGCCCTACCCAGCACCGAGCGATGAGCAGGAGCTCACTCTGGGCCCGGGCAGACAACTTTCAGATGGACCCCAGGGGCACTGGGAGACGGCGACCATCTTAAGCGGGGGCTCAGTGCACACCTCGAGGCACGCAGTGTGGCCGAAACGGCAAAGCCACAGCAGTGGGCGATGGACTGACTGATGCTGGGGTGAGGCGGCCTGGGGTGCTGGCCAGGCCACTGCGGGGGTCGGATACGCCGACCCGGCTGTGTGACACAGCTGTGCAGAACGGACCGCACACACATTCTCATGGCGCACCTCGAGGTCACAGGGCGCACGGGGCGGGTCTCCTGGTGGTGACGCCACACTCCCAGGCGTGGGGCTCCCGCTGGGAACTCCTGAAGGTGCTGCAATGTGTCACACGTACAGCTCTCCAACACAGCACAAAGCCACTACCCCTTCCAAGGCACGCCTAGTGCCAGTCAGGCACAGAGACCTCAACTCTCCCCTCGTTCCAATGGCCAGTGCTGCCAGGAGTAGAATACAAGCGAATCAGACTAATATAGGAAAGTAAATTGGTGGCCATTTCATGGATGAACTACAGAATAGTTCGCCAAAGCCAACAGAGCACACACAACAGGTCAGAGTGGAGTTGGTTTATGGGGAATGCACCCTGGGAGGCGTCACGCGGTCCTGTGGGCCAAGGACCAAACTCCGTTGCCTCAGTGCCACAGTCACAGCCTTTGGGAAGGGTTCCACAAACTCGGGGCACCTTATTCTCGCCTTTGGGGCAGCAGGGTCCCCTCCCCTGTGGACTCCGAGACTGGCCATGGGCAGCCCACAGTCTGCTCAAAAGGCCACCTGCGCCTGTGTCCCCTGGGGTGGAAGAAGCTGGCTCCTGGTGCTGTGGTGACACCGGAGATGCCTCTGAGTGCCTTGGCCTGGTCCTCAGTGCCCCGTTTCGGCGGAAGGCCCTCAGACGACATCGTGGTGCCCTTCTGTCCTCCGAGGCACAGGGGAGGCAAAGGGGTTGACCCAGGCCAGGGAGACGTGGGGCCCGAAGACGGCCTTGAGGTTGGCCCACGCAGATCCCCGGCCGCCCGCGGGCCGCTCCCCCTGCAGCCGCTCCACCCACGTGGTGTTGGTGCAGATGGCATGCACCTGCAAGCAGAACATTGGGGCCGTCAGGAGGAAGCCCATGAGGGCCACTAGGAAGAGGAGCAGGCGCATGCGGTCCGGCGTCACCGTGCTGTGCAGGCCCCACTCCCCGTGCGCGTAGCTGCGCAGCACAGGCACACCCAGCAACAGCAGCAGGTGCAGCGACGCCAGCGCGACGTAGAGCGTGAACAGCACGAAGTGCCGCTGGTTGTCCTCGCCCACGCAGTTGTTGACCCAGGGGCAGTGGTGGTCCATCCTGCGCACGCAGTACCCGCACACCAGGCAGTGTTGCGCACGTGGCGGCTGCGCAGCGCCGCAGCAGGGGCAGAGGCCGGCGCCGTCGGCGTAGGAGCCGCGCGGGGAGCCCGGGGGCACGGAGCCCGGGTCGGTCAGCACCGTGCGCGCGTGCGCGGCCAGCCCCAGCGCCGCCAGCAGCGCGAAGAGCCCGCCGTGCACCACCGCGTAGGCCGCGTGGCGCGCGGGCAGCAGCAGCTCGCGCAGCAGAAGCACAGCGGCGCCCAGCACCAGCACCCACGTGGCCGCCGCCAGCGCGAGGCCCAGGGCGTCGCACACGAGCCAGGCGCCGCACAGGGCCGGGCGGGGGGACATCGCGGTGCCGGGGCCTGCGCCTAGTCCTGCGCGCCCCGCGCCGAGGTCCCCGCCGGGGCCGCGCCGAGCACGGGAGGCCAAACACGACCTCTGGGGCTACAGCGCGCCCGGGCCGGGTTTGTGAGCGCAAAAAGAGGGCGCTGCGCAGGGACTCGGGGTACTGCGGGGAGGGGGAGAGGGCGGGGCCGGGGCAGGGCGGGGCGCCGGCGAGGCGGGTGCTGGGCGTGGCCTTCTGCCCCGGGCCCAGCCTGGGTCCGGGCGGGAGGAAGCGCAGCGGCGCCAGCTGCCAGCCAGTCCTTCTCCGCACACCGTCCCCCTACTGGAGCCTCAGAAGGGGACCCCGAGGGGCGGGGGTGTTAAGTGGCCGGGCGGATCGCTCCAGGCGCTGACCTGGGCAGGAGCAGTGGCGGTGGGTGGAGACCGGGGCTCGCAGGCCAGCAGGGAGGTCCCTTGCAAAGCCCGGTGGCACAGAGCGGGCAGTGAGGACAGTGGACAGGCGTGAACGGTCAGCCTGTGTGGACACGGCGGTGCGCTGCCGGGCTGCATTCACGGGAGCGCGGCGTGAGAGCTGGGGCGGGGACAGCGCCCTGCGGCAGTGAGGGCCGCGGGCCGGTGGGGTGAGACCTTGCGGGAGCCGAAAGGAGGAGGAGAAAGGCGACCCCTGTCCCCGCGGAGCCGGGCGCGCAGCGGGGCAAAGGAGCCGAAGAGATGCGCGCGGCTCAGGGTGGACCAGGGAAGCAGGGGCCTCCCGCACCCCAGCCCTCTGAGTCGCTGCTGCAGCCCCAACGCTTCTCGGGCGGCTGCGCTGGCTGCCCCGAGCTGACGTCTTCTTGAAGAGTCCCGGTCATTTTACCCAAAAGTAAGGCGTCTTCATGGCGATCTTTGCAGCTCTTCTGCGAGTTGGGGCGTTCTGGCTTCTCTGGTTGTCAGAGGTTTGGCCAGTTTCCTGGCTTTTTCAGGGAACCAGCTATTTTCCAAAGATCTGAAATAAAATTTAATTTTCAACTGGTCATGGCGGCACAAGCCTGTAATTCCACTGTGGGAGGCGGAGGCAAGAGGATCGAGAGTTCAGGCCAGTCGGAGCCCCTAGCCACTTAGCAAGAACCTGTTTTAAAAAGCAGAAGAAAGCTGGGGACACGGCTCAGCGCCGGGGCCTGGTGGGTCCAGTTTTCCAGGCACCCGGTGAGCGACTTTCCCTCCCATTTCTCAGGCCTCCCTGTCTCTCCCGGAGCTCTGGTCCAAAGTCTCTTTTCTCGTTTTCGTCTTGACCGCTGTGCCGGCTAAGCCTGGGACGCCCCTCGGAACTGGACCTCGGCCACACACGTCACGTTTCAGTCACAGAACTCCTCCTAGTATTTTTGAAAAACTTACTAATATTTTGATTTCCTTTTTAAACAGAGAATTATTCATGTATGTGTTTTTAAATTGCATGAAGTTGGCTATTTTTAAACATTATTTATTTTTGTTATTGTTTGGTGTTATTCAGACAATAAGACTTGTAGATTCTGTCTCCTGAATTTATTGTGTTTTTATTCGGCAGCCTTATTTATGATTAATATTTGCAAATCTCTCATGAATTTTAGAGGAAAAGTCCATGCTATGTCTACGCATATTTATTAAATCAACCTTATTAATCATATTATTTTTCCTACGGTCTCAACTATTTTGTCCATTTCAGTGTTTGGAGGCCGAGTCGGTTAATTTTTCCACCATAATTGCTTTCCTGTCATATTTGAACGTATTTTGATTTGTCTGTGTCCTACGTAAAATTTTCAGGGCCCAGTTCCTGGGTTGCACCCCCATCCACTGCTGAAACTCTGTCTACAAACCCAGCTGAACCTGCTCGGCTGTTTTGGCCCCGGGCTGCTGTCCCGAGCCCTCTGTGACCTCCACGCTGCTCAGTCTCGTTGGCCCTTTTTGTTTTCTTAATCCTGCAGTCATTGTATTACCATTGTGCTTTGCCTCAACAGGACCAGCTTGGGTTTGTCCGCCACTCGGGTCCTTGGGGCCAGCTGCTGTCCGTGTCTCGGTGACCTCCCGGTCTCGGGGCGGGTGGCGGTGGCCGTGGCGGGTGCCACTTCTCCAGGGGTGCTGCACCCTCTCTTCTCTCGGGCTGGGTTCTGGCTCAGGCAGCAGCCCCGGCAACATCACCAGCCCCTGGGTCCTCCGTCTCACTCCTCCTGGGGCAAGGGAAGCAGGACTCAAGGCCCAGAGGTCCCTGGCCTGGCCTGACTGGTGGTGCTGCCAGAACCCGGTGGGAACTGTTGGCTGAGGGCAGCACGCGTGACTCCGGGCTCGGTGAAAGGGGATGAAGGCATCGAGCGGGGCGAGGGGTTAAATGAGAAGAGGAAGATAAAGGAGCTGACACAGAGAGCTGACACAGCGGCGGGAACAAGGCCCCTCCTTTTGGAGAAACCTCAAGGCCTCGACTCCCCAGCGAGGGCACTGCTCGGCGGACTGGATCCAAAGGCAGAACCCGACCGTCTGTTGCATTCAGGGGATGCATCTACCCCAAAACAGACCCAGAGGCTAAAAATCAAAGGATGGAAAATGAATCGCATGCCCTGGGATCCAGCTGAAGGTACTCCAGATCCAAGCAGGGGTAGCAATTTTACGCTCATAATCGCTGTTAAGGACAAGCGCGGGTATGAAGAACGAGGTTGAACACTGGAAAAAGGGGCGCGTGTGCCAGCCTGTGTGGGCAGGCGGGCCGGGCCCAGCTGGCCGCGAGTGGGTGTCTGAGATGTAAGTACGTAAACGTGTTCTCCAGCAATCACTGACGAACAGCGTCTTCGCACTGAGGGTGCCCGGGAATGAGGGCTCCGGGAGCCCAGGCTCCCGAGCACGGGAAGCTGCAGGTTGTGTACAAATGTGTGAAATATTCGCGTGTTGACTGCAGTGTCGGGGGGCTGGTGGGGTGCTGGCCCTGGGGAGCGAGACCCCACGCTCCAGGATGAGCTGGCGAGTGTTTGCAGGACCTAGGCTTGTGGGGGGCCCCAGGCACAGGGGGCAGCCCCGGAGGTCGGACGAGAGCCCCCTGCTGGGGGATGCAGCAGACCAGAGGCACCTGTCGCCAGCACATTCGTGCTCTGCGTGGCGCTGCCCTGGGTGTGTGGGTCCCCGCCCCCTTGTTCCTTTATCCTGGGAGTCAGCGCTGAGAAGCGCTGTGTGTGGGTGCCGCCACTCCCTGCTGTGGTCTGGCCTGACGCCCTGCTGTAGCTCCGCTGTGTCCCTTCCCCGCCTCGCTCCTTGTGCCGCCCGAGGCTCCCCGTGTCCTCTCTGAAGTCAGCAGCCTGCACTCCACCCCTGTCTTGGGAGCCCAGGTAGGCAGAGGGGACCCTGGGGTTCTGTCTCCTGGAGGAGCGGAACCCTCCTTCCCGTGCAGCCCCAGGCCAGGCAGCTGCACCACCAGGTGAGGTGTCACGAGGCAGATTCCTGGGCCACCCAGCACTGTGCAGTCCGAGCCTCCAGGGCGGCAGGGCCAGCTGGCTGAGCAGGCAGGCAGTGACTGATGGCCCGGCTGTGGGACCCACTGCAGTGCTCAGTACCGGAGGCCGCGGTGGCCGGGGGACGCAGGTGTCAGCTGGGAGCCGGGCGGAGGGAGGCGAGGGCCAGCACGGGGGTCGGGCTGGGTGCAGGCCGGGGCGACCTGACCGTCCAGGATGTGACGCGGAGAGCAAGGGGAGGTTGGCGGGGAGGCCGTGGAAGTGGCTGGAGGCTGTGGTGGGGTCTGGGTGGCCTCACCCTGGGGAACGAGGCTCGAGGGCAGTGAGTGCGCTGCCGCCTTGGTCAGCCTTCCTTTCCGTTCCTGTCACCAAACCCTGGGAGACGCAACCTCCCTGTTCAGGCCCGGGCTCCGCAGCTTCCGGGCTATAGAGGCAGAAACCTCAGGCGGCGGAGAAAGGCTGCTCGCTTTGGGGCGGCTGGGACGGGAGAGGGAACAGGACCGGGCGGAAGGGGCTGGGAGCAGGTGCGTCCCCAAGGTCACCCCGGGCCACTCCCCGCGCCATCTGGCCTGTCTTTTGGGATCTGCCCGCCGTGAAGTTAGCGAGCGCCTGGTGTCGGGGTCAGGTCTCGTGTAGAGCCCGGGGACAGGTCCTGCCCGTCTGCGGCCCCCTGTGCGAAGCCTTCTGTGTATCTTACATTACTGTCTCGGGACAGATTTCCAGAGAGAAACTCGTGATAAATACTGTGAAAAAGCCATGAATGTTTATTACCCAATTTCTCCCCAACGGGGCTTTCCCTGCCAGTGTCTCAGGCCCCCACGCCTGGCCCAGACCGACACACGTCACAGTGGCCCACGGTTCAGGGCGTGGCTCCCCGTTGGTGTGGTCCCTCGGGGCTCTGGTGACTGTGGGCTGACCCAGGCCTGGCCAGGCGTTTCCTTCCTGGACACCTCCTGTCCCATCTGTCCCGGGCGCGCGGGCTCGGGACATCCTCCCAGTGGATGTGCGTGGTGCCTTCCCGCAGCTCGTGTCCAGCATGCCTGGGCCATCCTGTCCTCCGTGTGTCCGGTGCTGTCCACTTGGGTCCCCTTTCTGATGTGGCCCCCTGGAACCCGCAGAGCTGGCTCGGCCCGCGCGCTTGGTGTCCAAGTGAGCTCCTTCCCCCGAGGGGCCCGTTGCTGTCGGCCTGGCTTCACTGTCTTCCCGGCTGTGATTCGCAGCCCAGTGGCTGCAGTGCCTCCCTGTCCCTGGAGATGACCACGGGTGGGTGGCCCGCTGGCAGCCCCTGCTCTCCTCGGCTCTCCCTGAGCGGCCAGGACAAGGACGGGAGAAGAGTGGGAGGCTGGCCGCCCCACGCCCCGGGCCTGGCCCCGCCTCTCAGCAGCAGCCTGGTACCGCATCCCTCAGCCTGCGCCAGAGGGCCTCTGAGAGCTGGCCGTGTCCTCGGGTCAGTAAAGACAAAGGGGAGAAACAGGAGAGGCGAACCATCCCGAGGATGCGGTTAACGCACTCACGCCACGCTGGGACGGGGCGGGCTGGGTTCAGGAAAG
This sequence comes from Dasyprocta punctata, assembly GCA_004363535.1. Lineage (NCBI taxonomy): Eukaryota > Metazoa > Chordata > Mammalia > Rodentia > Dasyproctidae > Dasyprocta > Dasyprocta punctata. The sequence continues at coordinate 8,200 of RJWM01041128.1, forward strand.
GGGTGTCCCACGCGTCGGCACCGAGGCTCCCTGGAAGTGAGCGGGGAGCCCTCTCCCTGGGTCTCTGTGCTGCCTCCTCTGGACTGTGTCAGAGCATAGCGCGGACAGATCAGGCCTGCAGCCTCCCAGGCGAGTGGGCGGCGAAGGCTTAAATAAGAGACAAGTGGCGTGATTTTAGGGATCCACGAGGATCAAAACCCTCCAGCAGAATTCGAGATTCTCTGGGGGCTGAGCCAAAGAACTTCTCTGGGCAGCCCGTATTTATTTGCTTTTCAAATAATGGACGGGGTTGAAGTGGATAGCGTGGGAACTGGGCAGGACCTTGGGAGTCAGTTCAAAGGCTTCTCCAGGTGGTGAATTGTGCTGGTCAGGAGAACCGTCTTATCTCCAGGGTGACCTTCGCCGCAGCAGGGAGACGCCTGTTTAGTTACTGGGGTTGGAGCCGGCCGTCCTCAGCTGTGGCCTTGTCTCGTCCTTTGAGGCGTCACTGGTGTCACAGGCCACTGCAGGTGTCAGCTGGGACCAGGGAGTCACAGAGGTTCACTTACTGTGGATGTGTGGCCGTCTCCCGACGAGGGGCCTCGGCCTGGGACAAACTCACAGAGGGTGTCTTGGGTCCTGCTGTGAGACGCGTCCTAGTGCTCTCGGTCAAGGGCGCGCACGCGAGGCCGGTGCCCACAGACATGCAACGCACCCTGCCCAGCACACACCCACCCCCTTGCACATTCGCCCAGCACGCTCACACCCGCCCCCTCACACACCCGCACACTCACACTGCCCAGCACTCACACCCGCCCTCTCGCACACCCACACACTCACACTGCACAGCATGCTCACACCCGCCCTCTTGCACACCCACACTCACATGGCCCAATACACTCACATGCACTCCTTCCCACACCCGCACACTGACACTGCCCAGCACTCACACCCGCCCCCTCACACACCCGCACACCCACACTGCCCAGCACACATACACACTCAGATAAACTCCTGCATTCGTGTGCACTCACGCTCTTGCCTACCTTCACCTCCACACTCCACCCACACCCCAGCCTCCGTCCCACCCCAGCAGGGCTTTGCTGCAGGGGCTGCTGGAGTCTGGGACGGGCATCTGGGTTGCTGTGGGCATCACACTTGGTGGCACACAGATGGCCACGCTGCTCAGCGAGTGGCCAGCCCTGCTGCCCTGGCTCCGGGGAGCGACTGGGTGGCAGCACCGGGGCCCTGCTGGCTCCTGGCCCCTTCCTGCTGCCTGTGCCTGTACCCCTCCCTGCTTCATCCCGGGACCGGCCGGACCTGGCTCCCCTGGTCACCACAGCTTTGGGCCAGGGTCCCAGTGGGGGATGTCACCTCTCCTGGCTGCTCAGTGACACAGCTGGCAGCCCTGGCTGTGCGCTGTCCTAAAGTCTGGTGGCCCTGGGGCGGTGGTGACTGTCCTCAGCGGGCTCCCCTCTCTGACAGGGCTGCGTGTGCTGCCGTCCTCCCGATGCCCTCTCCTCAGGACCTGGCCTGGGACGTGTGTCCGAAACCCTGCTCTCTGCAGCCTGGAGCGACACCTGTCACTGCGTCCTGGGCTCGGGCTGGTGTCCATCCAGCTGGTGGCCCTCGGGGTCAGGTCCCCTCCCCCACCTTCTGTCCCTTCAGAGCCCTCGTCACGGAGCGCACCGTGTGTGTTCAGCTGCTTCTCGGCGCCACCTCAGCCGCTGGGGAGCTCAGTGCTCTCCGGCCTGGGCAGCCCTGCGTCTCAGAATCCGCAGAAGCGAGCTTCATGCACTGCGGGGGCAGGGTGCCCGGGCCCCGACAGCTGCTCTGCTCCACCCCGACTGTGGTCGCCCCCTGACACCCTGAGCCCCGAGTTTCCCCAGGGCGGCTCCGAGGCCGCTGAGGGTTGCCTTGGCTTCTTTGTTAGGTACTCTGCATCTCCAGTGCATTGAATCACTATTGTCAATGATCTCTTTTCAAAATGTTCGTTTTCCAGCTGCTTATGTATGTAGAAAGAATTGATTTTGTCATATTGATTTTGTCCACTGTAGTCTTGCTTAACTCTCTTATTAATTCCTGCAGTTCATCTGTGGAGGATGCTATCTTATCGTCTGCGGAGAGACAGTCTTGTGTCCTCCTTCTCACCGCCCGTCTTACCTCCCCCGGGGGGCAGCTTCTGTGGTTCGGATGGACATCGACGCGACCGGGCCTTTGTCATCACCTGATCGCAGTGGGACCCTACACAGCTGCGTGGCTTCCTTTCTAGTTTCTTTGGTAGCTTTTGTTTACGCGTGTCTTTTATTAGAATTGCCTTCTATTTGCCATTTTTCCTGGACAAATGCTGGAATTGTAAAAATTCTTTTCCCCTCTCTGCTGTGCTAGTGAATGGTTTTCTCTTTTCTCGGTGGCAGGGTGAGTTATTTTGGTTCTGGGTTCTGTTCTCCACATTAAAGTTGAACTCTTCTACTATTGACTGGTTTGATAATGCTTTGTTTATGATTTTCACATCTATGGGATTGACCTGAAATCTCCTTTTTTAAAACTGTCACAGATATGCTTGTGGCGTTCAGGTTGAGCTAATCTAACAGGAACCAGCGGAGGGCACCCCTTCTTTCCCTGGTCCGTGGAGACGCGTGTTGGTCTGGTTCACTGGAGTTTGACAGAACCTGCCGACAAGGCCCGGATTTCCTTTGAGGAAGATTTTGCAGTGAACAGAGATTGAATTCCTCTGACAGGGCTGTTTGAGTTTTCTGTTTCTTCTGGAGCTGGATTTTATGTTCCCGCGTTTCTAGGCCTCCGCCGGTCCCATCCTTGTCTCAGGTGCGTCTGAGTAGGGTGCTGAGCACTGGGACCTCGTGCTGCTGGAGCCGGGGTGTCTCAGTTACGTCTGAGTAGGGTGCTGAGCACTGGGACCGCGTGCTGCTGGAGCCGGGGCGCCCGCCGCTGCCCGCTTCGTGTCTCTTTTCTTCATTTTACCAGAAGGGTCCCAGGTTTTGAGTCTTGTCAGAGAACCTGAGTTTTGTTTCGTTTTGTTTTGTGTTGTGCTTGGCTCCGTTCCTGTCTGTAACAGAGGAGGGCGGCTTCCTTGCTGTGTGTTCCTGTCTGCGCTGGGCCCCAGGACCCGGTCACTCTGTCCCCTGCGGCTGCCTTCCGGACCATGCGCCCACTCTGCATCAGCTGTGTTAAACCAGAGCCGCGTGCTGGCCGAGGCTCACGCTGGGCTGCAGTCTCAGTTGCAGGGGGTTGATTTGGGTGTGTGTAGACCCGGGTTTCTCGCCTGCATACGAAGCGTTCATCCACGTTGTGCTGCTGTAACAAAATGTCCAGGGCAGGAGGCTTTGTAAACACAGGAGGTTCAGCTGGCTTGCGACCCTGCAGGTGGGCCAGCCTGGTGCTGGCCTCACTGTGGTGGGGTGTGCGGTTGCAGGGGGACTCGGGGGACCTTCCTCTTGGGGAGCAGATCCCATCCCGCAGATTGGCACCACCTTTGGAGGAGTCACCAAGCACCTGACCTCTCCCCCAGCACCCCACACTGGGACCAGGCTCCAGCACGGGAACTGGGGCCAACAGGAGCTGTGCCCAAACTGTGGCACACAGACACCCCGAATCCGCTGGAACTTGAGCCCTGGAGATGCCAGCAGCTGCGGTGGGAGAGCAGCCACTTCTGCTGGCTGCCTCGGGGTCCTTGCTCCCCGTGTACCTGGTTGCCTGGACTGTGTGTTGATTGGCTGCTAAAAAGCGGCACTGTTCCCCAGGCCGGAAGTGAGTGGGAGTTTAGCAGCGGCCCCTTCCAGTCCCTGTGGACATGGGCTCAGTGACGCTCTGGCAGAGTCAGGACCTGGAGTTTCAGCCCCCCGGCTCCTCAGAGCCAGCTGTTCTGGCTGCCAGCCTCCCGCCCAGCGGGGCCTCGTGGCCCCTGGGTCCCCACTGCCCTCCCTGTCTTCCAACCATAGCCCTGGGACGCAGAGGGTGACTCAGGCCGTCCAGGGAGTGGGGCTGCGGGGTCCCTTGGGGTCCCTCGGGGGTACTGCTGCCGCCCTGCTTTTCCGCCTGAGGCTGCCTCGAGATGGAAACGCACAGGGCTCGGAGCGCAGCTCACAGGCAGGTGAGGGCGGCGGGGCCAGGTGGGGCTGAGCCGCGGCAGGTCGCGGCTGCTTGGTGGGCTCCTCCTGTCCTCATTAGCGCTGGCCGGGAGGGGCCTCTGGGCTGGCACGGCACACTTACTGATCGCCCGCTTCGCGCTGGGCGCCGGGGGCCACGCAGGGCAGGGAGGGGGGCGCTGGGTGGTTCCCCGGGGCCACCACGCTCTGGGCCCTGTCATTGTCCCTCCTCAGGGCCCACTGTCTGCCATGCCAGTGTCCCCGGCCCTCCCATTCTGGGGGCTTTCTTGGCCTGGTCCTCCTCCCCTGCCCGGAGCTCTGGACACGGCCTCCTCCTGCTGCAGACTCAGGTCCCTGCTGACCCCCAGGCCCGCCGAGCTTTGGTGGGGCTCCTTCTGGACTGGCCTGGTCCACTTAGTGGCCTGCCCAGTGCTGGACGTGCTGTCCCTGTGGCCCCCGCGGGTGGTGGCAGGTGTGTGGCTGGGAGCAGCTGTCAGCTGCCGGAGGAGCTCCTGAGGCCGCCTGGGCTCCCCGAGCCACCCCACTGCGCACACGGCCGCCGTCTCGTTACAGAGCAGCCTTTCCCATCAGAAAAGCGACCAGAGCCTCTCAGAGGACGGCACAGGCTGGGAAGCTCGGAGCTGGGGGCCACTGATTTTCACGGAACAGCGATGCCCAGGAAGGCCCAGCAGCTGGCTCCCTGCCAGGAGAGGGGGCGGTGGGAGGTGCCACCCGCGTCCCTGCTCCTGGTCGCGGCTCCTGCCTCTCCCACCTGCAGGCGGCTGGGGCTCCGCGCCGGTGGTGTAATCAGAAGTGGCAGCTGCCTCAGCCCGGCTGGGACGGCTCTCGGCCTAACGTACTCCGATCGGACCAGTTTTTTAATGCTGCTCAGGGCCCGGGCCCAGCAGCCCTTGAGGGAAACCAAGCAGCCAGGCCCCCACCTGTGGCCCGTGGCGCCCGAAGCCTGGAGATCATCCTGGGGTTATCAGACCCGTGCGAACACAGCACAGCAGGCACAGAGCAGATGCGGGTGACCCCGAAGCCCAGTTCTCGCTGACTGTCGGGCTGGACCCGAGTGCAGGTGGGAAGGGGCCGTGGTCATTGTCAGCTCCGAAGACTGCAGGCTGCACCGGGGTGCTGGCCGCTCCTGCTCTGCTGTCCCCACGGTCCAGGCCCTCCCCAGTGCAGGCCGGGTTCCTGTGTGTCTGGCGGAGTGGCCCCTTTCTGTGGCCCACTCCCTCTGGGTTGGCTGTGGCCTAATGTCGTCTGTCCTGGCTCTTAGAAGGAGTCCTTCCAAGGGGTCCTTGTGGGACCCGCGAACAGGTGGAGCTGGGGTTCAGGTAGCGGGGTGGAAATCCCGCCCAGGCGTGAATTTCTCCCCGCTGTGTCCTGGGTCCCCAGGGCCCTGTGCGAGACCAGCTGTTCACACGGGGTTGTGCAGAGAAGGGGAGGAGCTGGGGCCTTGCCTGTGGCCATCCACTGCGTCCGCGTCAGCTGCGGACTCCGGAGGTTTTGGGGCGCCCTCCACACGCCTCCCCGCCCGAGGTTTCCATGCACCAGGTTGCAGGGTGTGGACAGAGGGACGTGGCCACATGTGGCTCCTTCCCATACCCTCTCTCTTCTGACTGGCCACTGGGTGACGGTCCACAGGTGGCGCCCTGCTCGGTGACTGCTCTCCACCAGACCACGGGGAGGCTGTCTTCCCTCGTGTGTCATGCTAGACCCTGACCTCGGAGTCCCCTGAGGCCTCCTCCTGTGTCCTCGCTGCTGCTCACGCTGTGGAGTCTGAGGACAGGGGTGTGGCCACTGCATGTGTCCCGTTCGGACTCTGAGGGCGGGACCATGGCATCCGCCTGGAGGTAACGGGGTGGTGATGCCCCGGAGGTGGCCCTGTGCACCTGCGCGTGGGCAGCTCTGCCAGCCACCGTGTGGCCTTTCCTGGGCTGCTTTCTGTTTAGCCTGGGCATTGTGGAGTGAACAGCTCCATGGCACTGACCGAGTGCTCTGTTAGTCCCAGGACCGCCCACCTCCCACGGCTGTCACTGTCCTTCCCGGCCCGGCCCCAGGAACCTCATCGGCTTCCGTCCCCTGCACTTAGCCGCTTCGTGTGTCCCAGGAAGGAGCCTGTGCGAGCCGGGTCCCTCTGGCTGCTTATTCCACTCAGCAAGTGTCCCCGGTCACCCACCCTCGGCCTGTGTCGGGGCGTCCTGACGTCGAGCCATGGACTGCACTCCCCCCACTCCCCGGTGGCGGCTTCCGGTCTCTGTGCCCCAGAACAGTGCTGCCTGAGTGTGGTGTGCAGGTTCTGTTCCAGGGCCTGCCTCCAGGTTTTGGGGTTCACATCCGACCAGGATCGTGGGGCTGCGTGATCGTTTTATGTCTACCTTTGGAGGAGCCTCTCTAATTTCATTTTCAGTTTTATTCTTCCTTTCTCCCTTTGGCTGCTAAATGACCAGAAGCATCCTCAGCAAAACAAAAGGAATGAGTCTCAATCGAGACATAAATTGCGTTAGATACATTCCGAATCTCTCCCGCAGTAAATTTTGATGTTCTGCACACATTTACTTCCTCATATTAATTCTACAGGCATCAGGACGCCCTGGCTCCTGCTTGACTCTCCTGAAAATATTTCCTCATTTCCTGGCTAGAGTTTCCTGAAGGTTCTAGTCACATCGCTCCCTTTTGCTTCCCTGATAAATTATGAAACATCCCTGGATTTTAATAATGAAGTGGCCACAAAACATGCGCACGTTTAATTTTAAATTTGATTGATGGCCATGCATGAAATTAATAACTTAGAAGTCTGTGGTTTCTGTAACA
>RJWM01041129.1:0-15071 GCA_004363535.1 Dasyprocta punctata
GAGAGCCTTTGGAAATGGCTTGCGGGGAAAGTTTGGAAAGGTTCGGAGATGCCGTCTACATGCATAGAGCTGGAACGGCTTAGGCTGTTTTGTATGGGAGATTCTGGTCAGAGCCCAGGAGACCAGAAGGCTGATAGGAAGCCTGCCGTTAAAGACCAGCCTCAGGAGGTTTCTGCTCGGAGCAGGACAGCATTGGTGGTTGGACTCCAGACAATGTGTATTATGGGTTGGCAGAAAGTTTGTCTGCATTCTGTCCGTGCCCAGAGACTTTGCCTGAGACTGAGATTAAGGGCAAAGGATTAATTACTCTACAGAGTGAAATTATGAGGCAGCCAAACATTGAAATGGTGGCCTGGCTTTTGTTGGGGGCTCTTAGCCAGATTTATGTTGTAGATAAAGAGCAAGGAGCCCAGCATGGTGATTTAAAACCTTGTGAGTTTGGCCAGGAAGCTGTGGACTTTAAAGATGGAGATGAGACCTTGATTGCTGAGAAGGAACAAAAAAATAAAAAAGATGGCCTGGGGGCATCCTGGGAAGCGGGCCTCCACCCTTTGTAGCCTCAGGCCTTCAAGAGTGAAAGAGTTTGCTTAGAGGAAAAAGCCTCAGAGTGCCCTGTCCTGGAGTGGAGACAAAAAGCCGCAGAGTGCCTTGTCCCAGAGTGGTGACAGAGGCCACGCCATGTCCCAAAATGGCAGTGGCCACACCGGATTCCAGAGTGGAGGCATACAGAAACTGTTCCTCACAATCAGGTTCAGAGAGCTCAGCGATCCAGGCAGCCAACCCCTACAGCTAAGAGAGAGGAAAGCCTGGCTACTGCTCCAACCTGCAGCGGACCTTGGCGGCATCCACGTGGCGCTGGTTTTAAGTACAAGGCAGCTTCCGCCTCGCCTGCAGAGAGCAATGTGTAAAGATGTAAGGGTGGAGCCAAGGAACATGGATCGTCCAAGGAAGGCTTTGGAAGTTAAAACTCCTAAAGGTGCCGCAGGGGTGGAGTCACTCAAGCCTGTTGGAGCTTGTAACCAGATTACTTCAGATGCTGAGCAGAGAACTCCAGGACTTACTGTTTGCCCTGCTGGATTTTGGACTTGCTTTGGTTCCAATGCTTTGTATTCCCCTGTTTGTAACTTTTGGAATGGTAATGTTTACCTTGTGCCTTTATATGTTGGAAGTGCTTAACCTGGTTTTCATTTGTTCGGGGGGTTACAGTTAAGAGTTTGCCATAGATCTCGGAGGAGATTTGGGACTTGGACTTTTCAATAGTGCTAAAACTGTTAAGACTTTGGCAACTCTTGGAGAGGGATTAAATGTCTTTTGTAGTAAGGATATAAATGAGTCCTTGGGGGTCCAGGGGTGGAATGTATCGGGTAATATGCTATGTACCCGAGTCCTCATATAATAATGATGGGGCTGAGTTATTGGTTTGTTATTGGTTTGTTGTCTGGCAATGTGAGTGCTGTGCCCGCCTAGGGGTGAAGCCGACATACAATGTAAGGGCAGGCGGGTCTTCCTCTTGCACTTCTGCTTCCATCTCTCTCTCTCTCTGTCTCTCTCTCTCTCTCTCTCTCTCTCTCTCTTGCCAGCGGCTTACAGCTTGCAGCCGCCATGAACAGCAGGCCCGCCATGCCACGCTATCTTGGAGCCAACTTATGGACTGTAACTCCCGAGAAACTGTAAGAATAAACCTTTCCTTCCCTATTTTTGGGCATCAGGTATTTTGTCTCAGCAATGAGTAAAAAGTAAACAAGACAACCATTGAACATGTTCCCATGACTTCTTTGTATATAAGAGAAGAGAGGGAGAGAGGAGAGAGAAACAGAAGAGAGGGAGAGGGAGAGAGAGAGGAAAGAGGAGAGAGAGAGAAAGAGAGAGAGAGAGAGAGAACATTCTGTCTGTATTTATAAGGGGCACTAATCTTGTCATGAGGGCCCGACTCACATAAACCCACTTAACCTTAATTATCTTCCTAATTCCTCACCTCCTTATTCCATTTCTCTGAGAGCAAAACTTCAACATAACAATTTTGAGGGAATACAAGCACCCTAACACCATTTTATGAATAGCTGGTTCAAACCAAACAATAAGGAAACTGTTTCATGATCTGCGAATCTAGAGAGGATGTGGGATTAGAGTTGGGTTTAAAAATCTAGCAAGGAAGGACTTCTGTTTTTGGAGGAGAGAAAGGTTTCATGCGAGGGGATGGTATCAAGCAACAAGGAGCTTCCCAAAAAGTCAGAGTGTTGTCTTGCCCTCTTCATATCCAGAGCCTTCCAAGGGTCAATGCATAGCAGGTTTTAAAATTGTTTAAACTGAGCTAGCTGTGAGTAAAAGAGTTTGTTTTGAAGCAAAAGTGGTGGCAAGGAGCAATAAGAAATCCCTGTGAAAAAAACAAGTGAAGACCAGACTGTAAGTATCATTGAGAGGCAGCTTGCTGCTTTGGTCCAGCCAGTGTTCTCTTCAGCCTTCAAATCAGCATGCTGATTTCATCTCTGAATAGGCTCCCTGCACTATTGGTTCACACGGTTCATTCAGGGAAAATGTCTGTGTCACTTTCTTCATCACTGGGACACCCACAAAGGTGGAGAGGTGTATTTGGGCTCACAGTTTCTGGAGGTTTCAGCCCATCCTTGGTCAGCTCCAGGGCAGAAATAGCATGGTGGAAGGACTTGCCACAAAGGAAAGCTGCTCACATCATGGTAGCCAGGAAGCCGAGCAAGAAGGGAGGAGTCAGTTGGGAGATACAGCCTATCAAATCACATGCCAAGTGACCCAGCTCTACCAACCAGGCTTCATCTCCTCGTAAGTCTTTTGCTGTAAACTCATCCGTGGATTAATCTATGATGAGTGCTGTGCCTCCACAATCCAGTTACCTTCCAAAAGCCCCACCTCTAAGTGCATGAGAGTTTTGAGGGACTTCTTGATCTAAACCATAGTATTCTTTCCCTGGCCTCTAAAAGATTCATGTCCAAATATTTATACAAAATGTACTCAGTCCATCTTTAAGTTACCAAAATTCTAACAGTTGCAGCATTGCCAAAAAGTCCGAGTCCAACCTTCCGAGGCTCGGGGCTAACTCCTCAGGCCTCCAAACCCCACTAACACCCCCGACATGCACTGCTCATGAGTGGGAGCCAGGGAGCCCCTGAGAGGAGTCAGCCCCACTGTGCCCTCCACTTGCTGCCAAGCCAGGAGAGGAGGTGAGAGACCTGGAGGGCACCAACCTGATCTAGAAACACCCACTGCCTACTGGAACTTAGTGCTTAATGGAAGATTTCAATTCTTAGACTTATGGAATAAATTTTTGTTGGAACAGCATGAATGACCAATACCAAAAGATGCTTGGGATTTTTTTTAAGACTTCAATAAAATCATTGCAGAGGACATGTCTAATTATGATGAAGAAGGAGCATGGTCTGTTCTCATCAATGACTTTGTGGAATTTACATGCCGTAAATTTCTGGGACAAAAAGTACAACAGTGTAGCACTGAAGGAATCTTCTAGAATGTACATAGTCTGTACAATAAATGCAATGAAAATTGCACAGTCAATTTCTGCTGGCTGGGCTGAACTGAAGACCAATTCTCACTATTCAGACTGAGAGTTGAGACAAAACTTTAAGAATACATTTTGGACCATATCATATTTCATTCTTTTAATGGTGCCTTGGGCTTATTGTCTTGTCTCAGCCGCTCTAATCATTTAAAGCTTCAAAGTAAATTTCATCTTAATATCTGTGGACCATCCTAATTTATTCTCCCATATATCTTAGAAGCTTTATAGTGATTATTTTGAGGTTTTCATTCTCTCATGAAGCACAACGCTGTCTTCATCAGAAAACAATTTGGCATAAGAATTAAACATAATGATTAAAGAAATTAGACAATTTATAAAATCTTCTTAAACATATGCTTTGGGCTAGTTGCAAAAACTATGCTGATAGTACTTCCAATGAGAGTGATATATTTAAATTTACCAGATCTGAAATAGTGTTTTGGTTTGGGACGATTTTTTTCCTGGCAAATCACATATATTGTTAACATAAGTAGTGTATCTGGTGAAAGAAATATTGAAACCACTGTTTTTATATTTTAAAGGAAAAACTATTAAAAACCATGGGACAAAATTTCAAAACAAGAGTTCAGGAGAGTAACAATAGCTAGTACATTGTATATTATTCTCTTAAAAATGGTTGCTCATATTACAAGATAGAGGCATAAAAGTTGATCAAACAATATAGGCACAAACCTTTCTTTTCAATGAACTAATAGCAATTAGTGGTATAACTCTCTTAACTATCATATATATATTTTTCCTTTTCCCTTCTTCTTTTCCTCATCCCAGTTTATCTTTACTTTTGAACAGTTTCTTCCCATTTCACAATATCTATTGTACATTTTTTACTTTTCCACTTCTTACACTAGGGAGACAATACAGTGTTAACACGTGAGTCTGATTTATTTCACTTATGAGTATAGTCTCAAGTTGTATCCATTTCCCTAAAAATGTCTCAAGTTTACCCTTCTTTGTAGCTGAGTAGTACTCCATTGTATTAAAATACCACATCTTTTTTATCCATTGCTTGACTGATGGACATTTGTATTGTTTCCAAGACTTAGCTATTACAAATTGTGCTGCTATAAACATGGGTGCCCATATATTGCTGTGGTATGATCTTTTTAATTTTTCTGGGAAAATACCCAGAAGGGGAATAACTGGGTCAAGTGGGACCTCTAATCCTAGTTTTTTAAGGAATCTCCACACTGATTTCCATCGTGGTTGCACTAGTCTACATTTCCACTGACAGTGGAGAAGGGTTCCTTTTTCCCAACATACCCTTCAGCATTTGTTATTGGTTGATTTTTTTTTTTTCGGTACTGGGGATCAAACTCACAACCTCACACCTGCCACACAGGTGCTTAGGCCACTGAGCTAAATCCCCAGTGATTGGTTGATTTCTTGAAGATAGCCATTCTTACTGGGATGAGATGAAATCTCAGTGGTTTTTTAGTTTTTTGTGGTTTTTTTTTTTTTTTCCTTTTGAGACAGGGTCTCGTTCTGCAGTTCAGGCTGGCCTTGAGTTCACTTTATAGTCCAGGCTGGTCTCAAACTCGCAATGATCCTCCTGCCTCAGCCTCCTGAGTGCTGGGATTACAGGTGTGTGCCACCATGCCTGGCTCAGTGATTTTTTAATTTTCGTCTTTTGAATGACCAATGTTGTTGAACATTTTTTCATATATTTATTTGCTATTTGTATTTCTTTATCTGAGACATGTATGTTCATCTCAGCTGCCTATTTTTGAATTGAGTCTGAATTTGGGGGGGGGTCTGTTTTTTTTTCAATTCTTTATATGTGGTAGACATAAGTCCTTTGAAGGAGAGTTGACTAAAATTTCTACTCTGTGGGTTGTCTTTTCACTCTGTTGGTGATTTCTTTTGATGTGCAAAATCTTCTTAATAAGATGAGATCTTATTAAGAAGATTGTTGATTCTTTGAAGTATTTCCCATGCTATTTGGGTTTTGTTCATGAAGTCTCTGCCTACCCCATGTCTTCAGATTTTTACCTACTTTCTCTTCCAATAGATTTAGTGTTTCTGTTTTCATATTTAGATCTTTGATCCATTTTTACTTTAGTTTAGTGCATAGTGATAGCCATGGGTCTAGTTTTAGTCTTCAGCATGTAGCAAGCTAGTTTTTCCAGCACCAATTTTTAAAGAGGCTATCTTTCTTCCAGTGAACCTGTTTGGCCCCTTTGTCAAAGATAAGGTGGCTAAGTGTGTTTATAGTTGTGCCTGCATATTCTAATCTGTTCCACTGGTTCTCAGGTCTGTTTTTTGTTTGTTTGTCTGCCAGTACCATGCTGATTTTATCACAGTAGCTTTGTAGTATAATCTCAACTCAGGGATTGTGATGCCTCCTGCCTTGCCTTTGTTCCCTAGGATTGCCTTTGCTATTCTAGTTCTCTTCTTCCAGTTTTAGAAATGTTTTCTCTAGTTCTGTGAGGCATGTTAATGGTATTTTGATTAGGATTGCTTTAAATCTGTATAACAATTTTGAGAGTATGGTCATTTTCATGGTTCTTCCTATTCATGAGCAAGGGGATATCTTTTCACTTTTGGATATCCTCTTCAATCTCTTTTTGCAAAGTACTGTAACTTTCAATATATAGATATTTTACTTCCTTTGTTAGATTGATTCCCAAGTATTTCATTTTTTTGGATACTATTGTGAAGGGTGTGGTCTCCCTAACTTCTTTCTCAGTTTGTTGTTTGTGTACAGGAGTCAAAACCACTATGAAGTTTTAGGATAACTTGGTACCTACCTAAAAAATGTGTTATGTTATAGCCAGGTATGTGGCACATGCCTGTAATCCCAGCACTTGGCAGGCTGAGGCAGGAGGATCATTGCAAATTTGAGACCAGCCTAGGCTACAAAGTGAGCTCAAGGCCAGCCTGAATAGCATAGCAAGGCCCTATCTCAAAGATTTTTTAAAAATGTATTATGTTGTATACTCTCAATTTCAAAAAGATTCCACAGAATTACTCTGCACTACCTTACCCATGTTTATATGTCATGGTCCTACAAGGAGCTTTTATTTATCAAATGTTTGCATAACGTTAGATTCCATTCTACGTTATGCACTACATAACTAGATTTCATTATGTTTTTGAAATGCTTGTATGCCTATCAAATAAGTTAAACTATTTAATTTGTTTTGAATGTTTTTGAATTGCTATACAATACAACATCCTCAATTTAGGCTTGAGCATTTATTTCTTTGTTTTAGTTCTTGCTTTTGTTTTTGCCTTGTTTTCTTCCTTTTTGGTCACTGCACTATGGAGCACAAATGAAATTCTCTTAATTTATAAAAGGATAGTACAAATTAAATTTTGGAAATCGCTCTGATGAGCCACGAAGTTCAACCTGTATAAGAACTGTTCTTTCAGACAAGCAGCCCATTTTTGATGACTTCTCATTTGTTGAAGTTGTTTTAACTGCTGATCACTGTTGTTGCCAAATATTTACTTCAGGAGCAAAATTTTCAGACAAGGATATACTTGATAAAAATACCAATCCGGCTTCTATTTTTGTAAAATATTTAGTCTCTTTACTGTTTTTGTTTTATTCACATTAGCTCAGTTTTCACATTAAAACAAAATGAGACCCATGAACAATTTTCCTGCCAAAACTGCTCATTTTGTTTACTAATTGTCATGTGAGGAAGAGTTAATTGCTGCCAGGCGTGGTGGCGCACACCTTTAATCCTAGCACTAGTGAGGCTGAGGCAGGAGGATCATCGTGAGTTCGAGACCAGCCTAGGCTACAACGTGAGTTCAAGGCCAGCCTGAACTGCATAGTGAGACCCTGTCTCAAAAAATAGGGCCAGGGATTTAGCTCAGTGGAATAAGTGCCTGCCTGGCAGCTGCGAGGTTGTGAATTCAATCCCTGGAACCAAAAAAGAAAAAGAGTTAATTGCTTTCTTAAACATTTGTGTAAGGCAAGTTAAAAATGTTGAACTTCAAATTTTGAATAATGATGTTCTTTACAAGAAACAGATTTTGCTTGGTATATCCAGATACTCTCTAAGGCCTAGCATTGATATTAATAAAGGAATGTACTTTGGAATGGCAGTACATTTTATGCAGATGTGGAAGTGATTTCAAGAAACAATGACTTACTAAAATTCATTTTTATTTGGATAATTTTGAAATTTTAATGAAATATCTTATTGATATTCTAGTCATAACTTTTAATTGAAGAATGTAATTTGAAAGAAAAATTTGAAAAATTCTATTCAGGCTATTGAAATTGGTTATTAAAAGAAAAAAGGAAAAGAATTTTAAAAAAGATCCCAGTCCAAAGTCTCCTCTGAGATTCCAGGCTAACTCATCGGTTGTGAGCCCCTTCCAAAAAAAACCAAAAAAACACCAAGTTAAACACTGATAGTATACAATGGCACAGGGAAAACATTTCCATTTAAAAAAGGAGAAAAGGAAATAGAAAATAGCAGGACCAAAGCAAGACAAAAGCTAGCAGGACAAGCACTAAATTCCATCGTTCCATGTCTAGCACCCAGGGTAAGTTGCAGCAAGATGCAAGCTCAAAGGGTTTAGGCAGCTCTGCCCCCTACAACATCACCAGTGGCAGCCCTCATGGAATCTCTCTTAGGGTGGCTTTGTTCACTGGTTTTCCTCAAGGAATATACTATGTTTCAGCCTTCTCCAATTTCCTGGTCTCACAGCTTCATGCACTCCTCTCTCAGGAGCACACTACCTAGCCTCACATGTCTTCTGAAATCTGGCTGGAAGCATTCCTTATCCTACAATTCTTACATTCTGCATGCCTACAAAACCATCACTACATGGGTGATACCAAGGTCTGCTGCTAACTCAAGAAGTAAACCAGGTTCCCTTGTGTCATGGCTGCAGAGACTTCTGAGTGCCTAGATAGCTGAACTCTGGAAACATTTTCCTCTTCAACCAAGAAAGAGTAGAGCAACTTGTGGCTCTCTTTTCAAATGAAAGCTTTACAGTCTGTGAAGGATGGTGTTTTGCTGATTCATGAAATGCTATCAAAGTATCTTTCTTGTTCTTTTATACAAAGTACTTGGCTTCATTTTAATGCCAATCTTTTTAGTAACTAAACTCTCTTTTGCCCCAACTTTTCAGGAACTTCTCTTCTGGCAAAACTGAAAACTTTTAAAATAGGTTTTCTACTTCTGTTTTTCAGTGTAAATCTCACTAAAAACAGCAAACAGTATCCATGTGTTTTAATTACTTTTCACTCCTTGCTGAGACAAAACACCTGATACCCAAAATTAGGGAAAGAAAGGTTTATTTATCTTACAGTTTCTGGAGGTTGCAGTCCATAATCAGCTGGCTCCAAGGCAGGTTGGCATGTCACAGGGGCAACACTTCAAGGCAGAAGACAGAGCAAAAAGGGGCAAGAGCAAACCTCTTTTTCTCCCTTATATTGTACACAGGAACCCTCCTGCCCACCTCAGGGTGGGTGTAGCATTCACAAATCTTGCCTTCCTTTGCAAAGGATGAGGATATTTACAAAGTAAGAACCCTGGCTCCCTGCTGAGTTTCTCAGTCAAACTTCTGACCTTCTCAAATTGACACAATGAACAGGTAATTGCTGGTGCTCTACACCCCAGGATGTAGAGCTGCTGAGTTACTTAATTAAGCTTCTAGACTTCTTAAGTTGACACAATGTATAAACCATAACAATCCACCCCTTGTCAACTTGGCAACCAGACACATTTCTTTAAATCAGTCTCCAGATACAAAGGCATTTAGTCCATCTGCAAGAGTTGCCAAAGTCCTAACAGTTTCAGCATTGCTGAAAAGTCCAGGTCTCAAATCTCCTCCGAGATCTATGGCAAACTCTTAACTGTAACCCCCTGTACAAATGAAAATGAGGTTAAACACTTCCAACATATAAAGGCACAAGATAAACATTACCATTTCAAAAGTTACAAACAGGGGAATACAAAGCATTGGAACCAAAGCAAGTCCAAAATCCAGCAGGGCAAACATTAAGTCCTGGAGTTCTATGCTTGGCATCTGAAGCAATCTGGTTGCAAGCTCTAAAAGGCTTGTGTGGTTCCACCCCCATGGCACTTCTGGTGGCTACCAATCCCACAGCTTCTCTCTTGGGCTGACTTTGCTCCCTCGTTGCAAGTTTTCTTAGGTGATCCACTTTCCTGGCTTTTCCAAACTTCTGAGTTCTCCACTGCACTTTTGGCTTCACACTCACAGCTTCACACACTGCCCTCTCAGGGGCACACTGCCTGGCCTCACAGGCTTTCTGAAATTGAGATGGAAGACTTTTTAATCCAGAACCTTGCACCACGTGGATAATGCCAAGGTCTGCTGACATCTGGAGCAGTAACCAGGCTCTCCTTTCTCTTGACTGTAGGAGTCAAGTGCCTGGATTGCTGGGCACTCTGAACTTGATTCTGAGGAACAGATTCTCTATGTTGTCTCCATTCTGGAACCTGGTGTGGCCATCACCGCCATTCTGGAACATGGTGCTCTGAGGCTTTCTCCTCCAAGCAAAGTCTTTCACTTCTGCAGTTTTGAGGCTGCAAAGTGTGGGGACCAGCTGCCTCTTCCCGTGATGCCCACAAGCCATCTTTTTTATTGGGTTCCTTCTCAGCAGTTGAGATCTCAGCTCTCTCTTTGCAGTCCACAGCTTTACTGGAGCTTCCTTTCTGGCCAAACTCACAATGTTTTAAATCATCCTGCTGGGCTCTTTGCTCTTGATTCACAGCATATATCTGGCTAAAGGCCCCTAACAACAGCCATGCCACTGCCTCAATATTAGACTGCCTTGAAATTTCTCCTGCCAGACTAATCAGTCCATCACCCTTAATCTCAGTTTCAGGTAAAGTCTCTGCGCATGAGCAGAATGCAGACAAACTTTCTGCCAAACCATACATACATCTTGTGGAGTCCAATACCCAGTGCAGTCCTTCTTCCTAGCAGAAACCTCCTGAGCATGATCTTTACTGGCAGGTTTTCTATCAGGCTTCTGGTCTCCTGGGCTCTGACCAGAATCTCCCATGCAGAACAGCCTAAGCTGTTCTAGTGCCACACTTCCAGGTGACATCTCTGAACCTTTCCACACTCTTCCCACAAGCCATTTTCAAAGGCTCTAGAACCATATGGTCAGGTTTACTTAAAGCAATGACCCCACTCCACTGATACCAAATACTGTCTTAGTTGCTTTTTACTCCTTGCTGAGACAAAACACCCGACATCCAAAATTAGGGAAGAAAAGGTTTCTTTATCTTACAGTTTCTGGAGGTTGCAGTCCATAATCAGCTGGCTCCAAGGCAGGGTGGCATGGCACAGGGGCAACACTTCAAGGCAGCAGCCAGAGCAAAAAGGGGCAAGAGAAAACCTCTTTTCCTCCCTCATATTGTACACAGGAACCACCCTCCCAGGGTGGGTGTAGCATTCACAAATCTCCTTGCTTTCCTTTGCACAGGATGAGGCTGTTTACAAAGTAAGAACCCTGCCTGCTGAGTCTCTCAGTCAAACTTCTGACCTTCTCAAATTGACACAATGAACAGGTAACTGCTTGTGCTCTACACTCCAGGATGTAGAGCTGCTGGGTTACTTAATTAAGATTCTAGACTTCTCAAGTTGGCACAATGTATAAACCATAACACCATGCCACAGCTTGACCATTGGTCTATCTTGAAACTTCCTCCACCAGATTAATTTACTCTGTTACTCTTAACCTCAATCTCCCACAAAGTCTCAGAATATGAGCAAAATAAAGACAAATTTTACGCCTAAGCATATCACACATGGTTTTTTTTTTGTTTGTTTGTTTGTTTGGTTGGTTGGTTTTTGGTTGGCTTTTGTTGTTGTTGTATCAGGGATCAAACTCATGACCTCGCACTTGCCAGGCAGGTGCTTGTGCTGCTGACCTAAATCCCTGGCCAACACACATGATCTTGAGTCCAACTGCCAAGGGGGTCCTTGTTCCCAACAGAAACCTCCTGAGCTTGGGCTTTACATTTTTATTAATATTCTGATCTTCTGAGCTCTGACAATAATCTCCCATGAAGATTGACTCACAGCATTCTAGGGCTTCTCAAGCTGATATCCCCACATCTTTTCAAACTCCTCTTACAAACCAGTTCCAACCATTTCTCAACCACATGATCAGGTAGTTACAGCAACAACTCTACTTCTGGTACCAACATCTATCTTAGCCACTTTCCTCATTACTGTTTCACCATACCTGACACAATTTAAGAGGAGAGGGTTTATATGGGCTCACAGGTTTTAGAGATTTCAGTCTATAATTGACCAGCATCAAGGAAGAAATGGCATGATGGAATAGTCTGCCATGGAGGAAAGCTGCTCACATCAGGGTGGTCAGTAAGCAGAGAGAGAAGGGAGGAGCCAGGGAAGGAGGATGATAAACTCTTTCAAGTTATGCCTCCAGTGACCCATCTCTTTAGGGCAGCCCGCACTTCCCAACAGCACATTTAGTCCTGAACTCATCCATGGATTAGTATGCCCATGATACAATCACTTTCCAAAAGTCTCATCTCTGAATACATGAGAATTCTGGCTGACAATTTTTTTTTTTTTTGGTCTATTTGAGACAAGGTCTCACTATGCAGTTCAGGTTGTCCTTGAGCTCACTTTGTAGTCCAGGCTGGTCTCAAACTCACAATGATCCTCCTGCCTCAGCCTCCTGAGTGCTGGGATTACAGACATGTGCCACCACACCTGGCTTGGGTGACATTCTTGACCTAAATCACAACAGAAATTAAATCAACTCCCTCCTGCAGAGGTGTTTACAGGAACCAACTCTGGTCTAACACGGTTCTATTCTTTCAGCTGTTCTGTTGACTCAGTAACGGACATGTGAGCCAAGCTGGTCCAATGGAAGCCCTCCCTACGACTATGCTGAAGCTTTAGAGAGAAAGAGAACTTCCCTTTCACTGGAGTTGCTAAGACACTTCTTGCAGGTCCAACAGTGGGGATCAGTGGTTTCAACCAGTTGAAGCTGGATAAGTCTTTCTCAAAATTCCTCTTTAAAAAGTATCTCAAAACAGTCTTTACCAAAGCAGCCATGTGTCAGGCATGCTCTCTATAGTAAAGCTAGAAGTGATCCAGTCACGTTTTCCCTGAACAGGTTTCAAAAGAAAGGACTTGTCTCTGATTTTGAAATTTTAACCAGGAAAGGAGAATAATTCAAGCCTCTTATAAGAAGAAAATGATTGCTAATTTCATTATAGGGACTGATTACAATGTGTTTGTTTTGGTTTCAGATGGCAAGTATAGTTTCAGATACATGCATCCAGACCAGGAACCAAGAGAGGAGACATCTTCTAGAAACTCTATGTAAAAGAGAGTAAGCCTTCCCCAGAATTTCCTAGGCATTCCTCCTCCTCTCTAACACTGATCAGAATTGCACGACATGGCCCAGACCACACGGATTACTGACAGGGAAATACTCCTAGAATTCCTATGAGACAGGAACATGGTAACCTAGTTTTGTGTCAATTTGAATATAATCATCAATAAACACTTTAGGTAGTACTCTGAAAGGTTTTTTTGTAGTTTTGATCAAAGTCCATAATCTCTTGACTTCAAACAAGGGGTGTTATCATAGGTAATATAGATGGATCTGATTCAATCGGTTGAAAGGTTTGAAGGACAGAGTTGAAGACTAGGGGTATAGCTCAGTGGTAGGGTGCTTGCCTAGCATGTGAGGGGTCCTAGGTTCTACCCCAAACTGAAAAACAAAGCAGAAGCCAGCAGAACTGAAGGTTCCCCAAAGAATAAAGCATTTTGATTGGTATATGGGAAAGGGGTTACTCTAGCAACCGGTAAGTACAAGTGAGGGATGCTGACAACACTCTACGATTCACAAGGCAGCCCCCACATCAAAATGTCCATTGTGCTGGAGTTGAGAAACACAACTGTGTTTTAAAAAAAAAAAAATATATATATATATGTATATATACATGTATCTGAAGAAAATTCATGCAATAACCGTTTTCAGACCTAGAACAACAGACAGCATAAAACTGAGACCCCTGAGAGAAGAGAAACTCATGAAGTGAGCCCAATAATTTCCCTGGCTCTGCTAGAAACAAACTCTGAACCACAGTGCAGGGAGCTGAAATCCTGAAAGAGTACAGTCATTCTGTGGAATTCAGAAGGCAAGAAGTCGAGTAGAGATAAAATGAATGGAATATGCAGGGCAGAACCCCCAAGGAAAAGAATATGCAGAACGGAAAAATCAGGCTATCATTTGGATGACCCCTGTGTATCCCTATCTAAGAGGTGGAGCTGCACATGTGTAGGAATGGGGCAAGGACATCAGGAAACGAACATAGAGGACATTGGAGTTCCAACCCAGCCAAAATGTGGACCTCATTAATACCTTACTGACCCCCTCAGCATTTGACTGAAATGTCTGAAAGAGCTTATTAAGGTATAAGGATTACATTCTAGTCTAGACAAAACCTTACTCTAAATCTCTACAATGAAACTTAAAACCAAGTCCTAACAAAATTTGCAATAAAGAAAAAGCTTGGAACCTAAATCTAGCCAAGCTTGAAGGTCTTGAGAAATATCTTGGGCTGAGCCGGGCGTGGTGGCGCACGCCTTTAATCCCAGCACTCGGGAGGCTGAGGTAGGCGGAGCGTTGTGAGTTCAAGGCCAGCTTGGGCTACAACATAAGCGCAAGGCCGGCCTGAGTTACATAGTGCGACCCTGCCTCAAAAAACCAGGGCCGGGAGTTTGGCTCAGTGCCTTAAGCGCCTGCCCTGGCAGGGGCGAGGTTGTGAGTTCAATCCCCGGTGCCGCAAAAAAAAAAAAAAAAAAAAAAAAAAAAGAAATGTCTTGGGCTGACTTCCCATGTGGCCTAACAAAATATATAGCCAGTTGAACACAAGATCAAAGACAGGATCAGCTAACTATGGCCCATAGACCAAAACTGGACCATCACTTGTTTCTATGTATTAAGTTTTGGTGCAATACAGTAATACCCATTCAATTATATATGGTCTATGATTGCCTTCATGTTACAATGATAGTGTGGGATAGTTGCAGCAGAAACTATATAGCCTATAGATAGCCTATAAAACCTAAAATGCTTACTACCTGGGAATTTATAGAAAATTTTGGTAGTCCTCATTCAAAGTGATTCTCCTGTAATTGAACTGTGTGTTAGAGCAAAAAGCAATATTTTTCAAAGGAAGATTTAAAACATCAGGATAGCTACAACGTATTATTCACAAACCCAGCACATAATAAACAGTACTTGACATACAAGAAAATTTGACAAGCCGGGCGTGGTGGCGCACGCCTTTAATTCCAGCACTCGGGAGGCTGAGGTAGGTGGAGCGTTGTGAGTTCGAGGCCGGCTTGGGCTACAACGCGAGCGCAAGACCACCTGAGCTACACAGTGCGACCCTGCCTCAAAAAACCAGGGCCGGGAGTTTGGCTCCGCGGCTTACGCGCCTGTCAGGCAGGCGTGAGGTTCTGAGTTCAATCCCCGGTGCCGGGAAAAAAAAAAAAAAAAAAAATT
>RJWM01041130.1:0-15066 GCA_004363535.1 Dasyprocta punctata
CCGGTCGAGGTAGAATAGGATTAAACTAAACAGCTCATTGAAAACAATACTGGACTTAACTCCCATTGATGGATTATTCATTTGTCTGTCTTCTAGAGAGAGATAAAGAAGTCCACTGCTCCAGAAACACTGACAGAGAGATACCACCAAGCAGGGCAGACAAATGAATATTATTATTATTTTAGCTTTTTTTTTTTTTTTTTTTTTTGAGAACAGGGTCTCACTGTGTAGTCCAAACTGTCCTCAAACTTATAGTGATCCTCCTGTCTAAAGCTTTCAAATCCTGTGATTACAGAGGTGAGCTACCACACCCAGCAAGTTGATTTATTTTTAAAGATATGAAACATTTGAGCAACAAAACCAAAATTCTCATACTATGTAAATGACTCATTTTACCAATTAGAAATAACTTTCAATCAGTGTAAATAGGTGACATCCCATGCTGTGCTAGCAGGACAGCAGAGGATGTGGATCCAGAATAAATAAATTACTGTTATGATTAATAACTAAATTAAATAATCAAATATTAACCAGTGATAAATTAAAATTATTAATTAGTTAAACATTAAAATATTAAAACTTTGAAAAACACTGTTTTTCAAAGAAAGTCATCTCACTTCATCCTAAGGCATTTGGCTATAATACTGTAATTTTTGTGATCTAACAGAAACTTAGATTATCAGCTGGTAGGGTTTATCCCATTTTTAAAAATAGTAGTAAGATGACAATCCTGAAAGCAATAAATCTAATCACCTTCTCCTCACTAGCAAGCAGCTCACTCTTCCCCACAGTGTGTTCCTACAGCCCCTAAATGACAGCACGAATTCAAATACCCCTATTTGTTATGTGTGGAGTTCTCTCATTAAGATAATTAAAATTATTCTGAAAATTACAAGTTTTATTCAGCTCGTTCATCACATGGTAATGCGTTAAGGTTCTATCATTATTCTTCAGCAGTCCCTGAGGCACTTCTACATTTCCACATAAGACAGAAACTTTCTTTAAGTACTTCTGGGAAGTCATTTGTGAGGTAACATTTCAGGAATCCTCTGGTCTCTATCCCTATTAAATTAAACATTAATAATAGTAACAGCTACTATTTCTTAAATGCTACTATGTACCTAGCATTGTGATAGATGCTTAACCTATATCACTTACTTTTTTAAAACAACTCCATGACATGATAAAATCGAAATATATGAGATAGAAATACCCAAATACATGTAGCTGACATTTGGCAAAGCTGAGATATCAATTTAACTATATATATCGAAGGCCATGTTGTTAACCTTCCTTCTGTTATATACCTCCTGAATACATGGAAGTTAAGAAAACACTCCCAATAATTCTCTAAGTTAGCAAGATATAAATGTATCCCAAATTCTAACTTGCATTTATACAAAGGCTATGTGAGTAAAGAGATAATTTTACAAAACTCATCATTATTAACCTATATTACTTATAAAATATTTTAGAAAATTTGCTTTTATTAAAAAATGTAAGTCTGAAAACATTCACACTGAGGGAAACTGTATGCACCAGCAGAAGATTCTCCCTTTTCACTGTACAGAAACTGATAACAGGGGTTGTAAATTATTTGCCTTCATTCTCCAATAGTGATTTTTTTCCTTTTTCATATCTTGAATTCGTTGCAAAGTTAAAAAAGGCAGTGTATTCATTGTACAGATTATTGCCTATCCTACGCTATGCAAGAAATTGGAATAAGGAAGAAGCCACTGCCCGGCCTCTGGGCTGAATGTCACTCACCCAGGAGTTCTTTACACTGACAGCTGACTGCAATTTCAAATGATCAGTACTTCCAGTGCTTCAAAGAGTCATAAAGTGGCTCCTTCTGTTCCCACACAGGGGCACTGTGGCATACAGAGATATCCTTATTCTGTTTGTAATGGAAATCTCAACTTTTGCATCAAACTTTACCACTCAGACTTTTATAAAGTATTGCAACAAAATATTTTTTAAATTTTAATTGCTGTGCATTTTGGTACCTCTTTGAATTTATCCCTAAGGCAAGTATGTTCCTCACTTCACCCCAGTAGCAGCCCTAAAATTCATCATCCATAGCATTACATTGCTTGCTGTGAAAGGTAGTGTCCATGTTGATTCCATTGGTACAGTAGAGGTAAGCTGGGAATTTCCCAAGGGAACAGGGGGAAAATGGGATGAAGGGCTGCCCTGAATATCCTGTACCTAGTGGCAAAAAATAACTCCTTTTCCTTACAACTGGAGAAAAAAATGGAGAAGAAAAATATTTATTTGAAGGGATCAAAGTTCCATGAGAAGCATCAGAACATTTTACTACCAAATATCTCTCTGATTAGTGCCCTAAAATTTTTTAGGGCCTACTAGAGAATAGTAAAAACCAAGGATTGTTCAACTTGCTCAGACCAACTCTCTTAGCTTGAAACCAGTAAAAAGAGCAATCTTTTCAGCACTGAATTTTTGGTTAACATTACTGTATAGAAGAGAACAGAAGGGGAAAAATAACTTCATAAATAATTCAGGAGAAACATTCAAACTTCCCTGCAGTATCAAGTTTGAAAATATTGAGAATAAATATGACATTTTATTTATCTAGCAACAAGCCTAATAAATCTCTTGTTATAAAAAAACTCTCAGAAAAAGAAATAGCACAAATGATCTAGGATTTATTGATAACTATTTGCTCTAATCAGAAGAGTGGCCACTACTTTGAAAACTCATATGGAAATGTTTCCACTTAGAAAGACTGATTTATGGAACTTTCAGAAAAAAAATTTTTAAATATGTGTTTTAGTCCATCATTAGTTTAAGGGGATGTATCTTTAAAGAAGTATAGGCTAAGATGGAAATATATGAAGGTGTAGAAAAACAAAAATTCTGTGAAATCATATTAAATATGTACATTATGACGCAGGCAAAATACAACTCCTTTTGTTTTAACGGTTTTGTGGAAAGATAAGAATTTTTTATATGATACATGCACAAATTTTGTACATACTGAAAAATACAATTTGCAAACTTCTGATGTATCAATATATCTATGAAATCATCACTACAATCATAATAATAGCATAACATTCCCTCATGGTCTTTTACCTTTATTTTCCCACATACCACTGACCTCGTAAAACATTGATCTGCTGTCAGTCAGTGTTAATTGGTTTGCATTACCTATAAATATGTATAAATGGGGATCATACAATAAAAAATCTTTGGGGTTTCATTTCATATTTAGCCTAACTCATTAGAGTTTGACCAACATTACTGTCTTTTTTTAAATTTTAAAAACAAAACAAAACTAAAGGATAAAAATGACACAGAATTAAAAAAAATAGTAGGTATCAACATCAGTTAACATATTGCATACTGTTATCTCCAAAGTAGTTGTTCAGGTTACAAGATTTAGGCATGAAAAAAATGATCAAACAATCAAACAATGAAAACACAAACTGTTCTTTCTGATGAACTTACAGAGGTTAGTAGTATAGTTATCTATTTGGTATATACACACATACATACATATATATATACTTATATACATATAATATTTTCCCTTCTTTCTTTTCTCTTTTCCCCATTCCAGTTCTTTTATTTTGAGCACTTCTTTTTCTTTCATTTTCACAATATCTATTGTACATTTTGGACTTTATTGCTCTTTCAATTTTTTTGCACTGGGGGTCATGCTATATACACATGCGAGTTTGATTTATTTTACTTATGAGTATGGTCTCAAGTAGCATCCATTTAATTATAAAAGCTTCAAGTTTATCTTTCTTCATAGCTGCGTAAAGGATCCACTCCTTTTAACAAGTGCATGTTTCTTTATAATAACTGTAGATATCTTTGTTGGTTCATTTTTACTTGAAAATCTCTTCAAAGAATGCTTGAATTGTGTACTGCTTTGGGATATTAAAGAAAGCTGATATGAATGTTTGTGTACCTGCACTTACGTTTCTTTGGGTAAGTGTAGATTGGGAAGTCCAGATTATATGGTAGGTGTGTACATGACTTTATAAGGAACTGACAAAAGGTTTTCCAAAATTATGGTATTTTTACATTCATATTAATGATATGAAAATACTAGTTCTCTGCATTTTTGCTAACACGTGGTAGACACAGTCATCCTAATGTTAGGTATTCCTGTATGTATGTAATGATATATACTTACAGTTTTAATTTTCATTTTCCAAGTAGCTTGATATGTTGAAAATTTTTTTCATGTGTTTCTTTTCCTTAAATAGATCTTTCATGAAGATATATGTATATATTTTCCCCAATTTCATTACTTCCTGCAAATCAGATTTAAAACTGTATTATGTATTCTGAACACAAGTCTTGGTTGCTTTTTTTTTTCAGACACGTGATTTGGAAATATATTGCTTCTTCTTAGCATTTATCTGATTTGCTTCTTCTTTTGGTGTATATTATGAAGAATGACTTTGCATTTTATACTGATGAAATTTAATTTCTTTCTTTCCTTCCTGTTTGTAGGTCATTCTTTTGATATTAAATCAAGGAAAGCTTGCTCTAGCCTTGAATCACAACTATCTCTACCTTAGTTTTAGTTTAGAGGATTTAAATATGTAGCACCTTATTCGGGAACCTAAGATCAAATTTGAATTATTTCCTTTAATGACGTGAAGAATGTATTTACATAGACATGTCTAATTGTTCCAAACCACTAGTTGAAAAATATATCCTTTCTTCATTGAGTTACTTTTCTCATATTTGTAAAACTTTAGTCTTTATATATGTGACTTTTTCTGGACTCTATTCTGTTTTTTTCATTTATTTATCTTTTTACAAATACTATGCCATCTTTATGAGTGCAATTTTAAAGCAAAGACTGAAATTTGATAGTGTTTTCAACATGTTTTATTTGACACTGTTTTTTGTCTTATAGGACCTTTTTATTACCAGTTATTTTTGTACCACAAAATATATTAAACATATGCTGAAATTATAATAAAGATCATGTTTATGTTCATATCTAAGTTAAGAGAAATAGCATCTTGATAAATGTGTTGACTAATACATCACTGTATTTAACTCTTCTTTAAATTTTCTTAGCAATACATTGTGGATTCAAATATATATCATACTTTACCTATTTTTTAGGTTCTCATGCAATTTTCAGTTTATTATAAAATTTTAAGTTCTTTCTTTTTATTTTTTTGTACTGGGAATTGAACTCAGGACCTCATGCTTGTCAGGCAGGTGCTTATGCCACTGAGCTCTATCCCCAGGCCTCTTCTTTCATTTTGAAACAGTATCTCACTATGTATCTCAAGTTGGCCTTGACTTAGCTTATGTGGCCTAGACTGGGCTCAAATTCACAGCAGTATTCTTGCCTCAACCTCCCCAGTGCTGGGATCATAGCTATGCACCACCATGCCTAGTTTAAAACTTTAATTTCTGATTATTCATTGATAAATGGAAATGCAAACAAATTCTGTGTCCTTTTGTTTATTTTATAAAATTTCTGAATTTAGTAGTTACAGTGACTTTACTTTTTAGAAATTTAGTTTTTATCAGTACATAATTGCAGTACACAATGATTGTATGCATTCTGGGGAGTTGGTATATGTACATAATGTGTCTTAATTCTTTTTACATTCTTCTCTCTTCCCCATCCTCCCTCCTTCATTGTTATGTTTTATTTGTTCAAATAGAATTTTAGTTTTCTACAAAATTCATTTTCTTTATTATCTTTTTTCTTTTTTGTTGCATTGACCAGATCATGTACAATAATGAAAGGAAGTAGGAAGACTGGACATCCGTGACCTTTACTTGATCTTGGAAAACATCCAGTCATTCATCACTAAATATGACGGTAGCTCCGTGTGTTTTTATAGATATCTTTAATAGGTTGAACTAGCTCCCTTCATCATAATTTTCTGACAGTTTACTAAGAATGAACATTGGATCATGCAAAATACTTTTGTGGGGTAGGTTTGAAATGATTCTGTGCTGTATGATTTATGAAAGACTTTTAAATATTAAACCAACCATACATGCCTGAGGGGCAATCGTTTATGATGTTTTATCCTTCTTAGACATTGTTGAATTCAATTTATTAAATTTATTTAAAAATTTTTGTATATATTTTCTTTAAGTACACAGGTCTATAATTTTCATTTATTGTATATTATTATCTGGTATTATCAAATTAATTCTTTCCTGCAAATGACGAACCAAGTAGCCAATCTTCCTCCATTTTCTGGAAGTGGTAGGCTATAACCGATATTATTTATATCTCATATATTTGCCCAGATTCACTAACACACTCATAGGGATCAGAATTTTCCTCTTTGAAAGATTTTCAACTACATACCCAAAGGCTAAAAGTCATCAGTTTTGTCATGATGTATTTTTTGAGAGATAGTAGCTGAAAAGAACAGCACAGGTTACTATATTCCCGAAGACATAGTGGCCAGCTCTGATATTATCTTGTTCATTTTTATGGAAAGTACTGTGGTATTTTTCAGACTCATTAAAACATGATGATTATGTATACGGTCCATTTCATTTATGATATGTATATAAGCAGACAAATTCAAATCATCTTTACGTTTCTCAAAAACATTGAGACTTTCATTTGTGATATGTTTTAATGTCAAAAAACTAATGAAACCCCCATAATGTTTAAGGATTTCTGGCACTAACATCTCTACAGAAAAGGGAGGCTATTTCTGTATTTCAGAATGATCTCCGTGGATAAGCACTCTCCACTTGGAGGAGACTCAATTGACTGAGAAAAAAAATGGGAAAAGGAGAGAAGCAAGTCAAATAGCCCATAATCACAGTTTCAATAAAAGGAAAACATCTGGAAAATAGTCAAGATTTGGGATATATTTATTGATAATTTAATTAGTATAATTTAATGGAACAGAAATTCACAGAAAATTGTATTACTTGTTATTAAAGTAAGATATGTCTGCCAACACCAAAAGTGTTAACTCCCTGGTGACTACTTGACATGCAGAATGCTTAAGAACTCTTCTTGCATTATTAAACATAGTATTACGGGCCTAACACAAATTTGCAAAGCTATGCACTTAGCATTTTAAGTTAAAATATTTGAAGATTTAAAACTTAAAGTTAGTTTTTGGAAGGATAACTCTCCCAGCTGATACATCCTAAAAGTAAGCTGCAGCCCAAGATAGCATTATATATCTCAAAAAATGTTTGAAAAGAAATTTTGAGCTACATAGATCACTAAACTGATGCTGGAGGATGATCCCCCAGCAGCAAAAAGTAGATAATGATGAATAAAATATGACAAGTATTAATACAAATTTTACTGTTCATAGCTCTGACTCTAAAAGTCATCTCAATAAACTAACTTTCTAAAAATATATCAGAATGATAAGTCACTATTGAAAACCTACCATTCAAGAACTGTCTCAATAAAGTTAATGAATAATGAAACAAAGGTGAAAGATGGAAAAATTCCTAGCAATGTTTTGGTCTCTGATTTCATTCTTTCTAATGCTGATATGTATTTCTTTCTTTGAATTCCTTAGGACCTTCAGATATCAATAGCAGTTTTCCTTCATATTAATTGTTCATGACAGTTTCTTTTCAGAATTGAAACTAGTCAAAATAAATGAATCTATCTATGGAGGAAAATGCACAATATTTAAGATACTAATAGAGATTAAATTTTTTCCTCCATTCCATTTTCTACATTTTATCAAAAACCATCTCTGTATAGAATACCAGGCACAAGGCAAATGATGAAATTTGATCATCATTCATTTACTCATCGAGTGTATATATTTGTGTGTGTGTCTGTGTGCTTGTTTTATAACTCTATCTGTACAGTTAGTTGTACATTTAAAAAAGTTGGTCCTAAATTGACTTTTTAAAGTGACTTTGGAGTTTATTGTGATCTAACAATCTTGGAAGTCACCTGTCTTGAGAGAATTAGGTCTCACTAAAAACAGAAAAATGTAAGAAGACTTATGACTCTATTCTTTCTGAACTTTTAATCAATTAAATTAACCTTGTCATTCTCTTGCTGTATCGTAGAGAGCAAGCTGAAATACAAAGATAAGAAAAGATTGCTCTAAGGTAACTAGAAAATTCGTTGGAAAAGATATCAGAGAATTTGATTTGGGACAAAAATCTACTGAATAGAGCTAAAAGATATTTTAAATTTTTAAATTTTCTTTCAAAATGTTTTCCACAGTGTCAATATTGTGAAAACTAGAAATTTCAGAACTAAGGATACATTTGACATGTTATAAACTAATGACTTCCACAAAATGGAAAATAAATTTTTTAGAAGAAAGTAACATCAAACCACTTTGTTGGAAATTACACCATTAGCTAATTCTAAACAGAGCTTCATAAAACCTTCATGAATTATTTCATAGCACAAAGACTGTGTTCACGTAATTCACACACTCAAGAGGAAAATTTGGATTTCAAATACTATATTTTCACAAAAAAGGTTATTTAAGGCTTTTTCCTTTAGAGTAAACTTCCATTGTAACAAATATATTCCAAATTCTAGTTATTCACAAAATGATCATGATTTTTTGGGTGACACCTAAGACAGTATTCTATTATTTAATTCATGTAATATCTGAATTGGCTCATTCCATTTACTTAGGTACTTTATTATTAAAGGGAAATGATAAATCAATGTAGAAACCACTGGTTTGACATGTTTTACTATGTATATGTTATGAAATTATGTATTTTGATATATAAAATGCATCTGTTAACATTCAAAATTCCACTTGTTTCAGTATCAAAGATAACTCTTTTTTTTTTTTTTTTTTTTTTTTGAGACAGAGTCTGAGGACATAGTGCAGGTTGGCTTTGAACTAGCTTGTGTAGTCCAGGCTGGCCCTGAACTCACAGCAAACCCCCTGCTTCAGATTCCCAAGTGCTGTGCATTACAGATACGTGAATCCACTCACAGCAGACATTTAGGTTTTTTACTTTTGCTATATGTGCCATTAAAAAAAAAGCATAACCATTAGAAGATAGCACACTTACAAATACTTGATACATCTACCAAAGTCATAATAATAATATTTAGCAAAAGAAGCAACACATGTTTGGGAAATTTTGTAAGTCAAAGGTTATTTAGTCCAGATAATTTAAAATAGATGGTAACAGGACTAATAAGGGAAATAACTAAATGTTCGTGAAACCTTTCAGTTAATATTTCAATTATTTTATGATATTATTTGATAAGAAGTCCTCCAAATCAGTCACTTGTGTATCTATGAAATCATTGTCTTATGGATATACTTTTGTATCTTCATGCAAACTAGTTATACCAAACATGACCTGTCAAAGGCCATGATTTTATGAATATTTTACTTGTGGTTCTTTAATGCAGCAGCCTGAAAATCATCTTGCACTGTTCTTTGAAAATCCTAGGAAAATCCTTAACTAAAGCATGATATTTAAAAAGTCTAGATGCAGCCATCTCTAAAAAACCTCACCTGTGAGTGCCTGAGGCTTTGGGACTATCTAGAGACCAGCCAACGTAGGCAATCAGCATAGGGCAAAACTGACGTTACCCACAAAGGGGACCTGGGTAGCAAACGTAACCTTGGTGGATAGAGTATGGGCAATGGGATGCTGACACTTCCACTCAGCCGCAGATGGGTGACTGTGGGTGAAGGGAGGGAGCTGGAGCCAGGGCACGATGCCAGGGAAGGATGCTCGTGGGGGTCTCACATAGTCTTTCACTTAATAGATAAAAATTTTTCATGTACAGTGACAAAAAATGAATGAAATATTATTATTGTAGACAAATATAAAACTAATTCCTTTCATCAAAGCATATATAGATACCATGTTTGGCCTTAAGACATTGGAGAAAATAAAAAAAAAAAATAGAAGGACAATCTTAATGACCTTCTTTAAAATAAAAACACATCATATTGAAAATTTAGGTTTTTTTTGTTTGTTACCATAAAATAGAATTACAGTTTGCTTTTCAATAAACATCTATAATAAAACAAATAAAAATTTACTTATATATAAATGATTACATTAAAGTAATATATTAAGTATTTTATATTAATAAAATAAAAATGGTCAATAACTTAGGAAATAAACAGAGGCATCATTATTTTAAAATGTAGGTAATTATGTTATACTGTAAGGTCGATATCTTCTAGCACTTTGCTGAGATTGAGTGCATGTAGAAAAGAAAAAAATTTCTCAAATATTAGCTAGTCTGTACAACTGAACGTTATAAAAGGCTGTTTTAGAAATAAAGAAAAAGAATAATGTACATTTCTTCTGACTGGAAAGCAAAGGATAGAGTCAGATATTTTTTCAAGTAGAAATAGCTATCTTTGAAATTCAAGTCCACTTCATATTCCACATCATTTAAATAGCAAGTTACAGTATTTTTCCCGTACTGGGTAAAAGACAGATACTTATTATTAGTGTTAACCTGGACACTAAGGGTAAAACTGACTGAAAACCGGATTATACACATATCATCTGGTTTTCAACTAGTATATACATAGCTATATATACAGTTTTGTATACAGATTTATGCTTGAAATCCATCAATACCTATAAAAAAAAAAAAAACCAGGCATGGTGGCGCACACCTTTAATCCCAGCACTCAGAAGGCTGAGGCAGGAGGATCATTGTGAGTTTGAGACCAGCCTGGGATACAAAGTGAGTTTAAGGCCAGCCTGAACTGAATAGTGAGACCCCGTCTCAAAAAATAGGGCCAGGGATTTAGCTCAGTGGCCTAAGCACCTGCCTGCCAGGCGCGAGGTTGTGAGTCTGATCCCCGGTAACAACAACAACAACAAAAAATTCACTCTGGCAAATGTGCAACACTTCTGTCTCTATGTTTATGATTACTCCACAGACAAACTAATACAGTTATGCAAATTATCTTGAAACAAAAGATGTCTTTGATTCTCAAAGCACTGTATCATTTTATAAACTATTAGCAAATGGATTTAAAAATAATGGGAAGGACAGTCCAAATTCATGATCACTCTTTCTTACAATATTTTCTTCATCAACAGAGAAGTAGAATTTGACATAACGGCTATTTCACATACCACTTTTTTTTCTTTTTTGTTACCTAACAATATTTCTTGTGATCCTTAAACAACATTTTGAAGCAGGTAAAATTGACTGCTGTGTCCTTTTGCTTATTGCAAAGTGTAGATAGGCTCTTAAATCAAGGAGAGAAGCTTTTAAAATGATGGACAAATCTTAATAAATTCAAGAGGGGGTTAATGAAGTCAGTCCTTTAAGTAAAAAATGTGTATTGAAAACCAGAAATTCAGGAATTGATGATGCTTTCTTATGATTGACTGCCTTCTTCATTTTTACCTCTCTTTTCCTTTTGTTCTTTCTCGTGGTTTATCTTCAAACATGTGATATATCTATATTTGTACATCTATCCAAAATATGCTATTTTGCATGCTGTTCCTCCAACAATAGTTTTGGACTAACTCAAAATTAGTCATTGTCCAAGTTTATGTAAGTGCTTGCATTTGCCTGAAATTCTATACTTGCAAATTTCTCAGAGTTAAGACAGCTTATTTAATTGTTAATTTATCTTGTACTCTTTTGTACTCCTCTATGTATTGCTATGAGATGACACATATGTATTTATAAATATATTTTCTACAGAAGTGCGACAAGTCTTTTGTGCAGATCTATTATAGAATTCCTTGGGTTTTGTCTCTGAAATTTTTGTTAAATATTAATTATATTTATTAATGCACTCTCTCCTACAGGAACTTACTGAACTTGATGAGCAAGAAATCCTATTTAAATGCAGTAGAGTGAGTAAGAATAAAATAATGAGCCCTCAGTATTTTCCAATTAAAGAAGAACACTTAAATTAGTTACAACATAGCCTGTCAAGAGCCAGCCCAATGAAGAGTCACATCAAACAAAGGTCTGACAACTACATGTTTATCTTTGTTCCTAAATTAAACTTTGATAATCATGCTAATCTCTATCTCCATCTTTGCTGCCTGGGAATCCTAAATTATGAAAACTCTCTAGCTATTATAGATAGCAAGAGATGACTTTTATTTTTGTCAAGGATTAAAAGACTCACAAATTAACCAAAGAATTAGAAGAGTCCGGAGTTTGTAAATAGCTTACCAAAATTATCTGGCTAGGAGCAAATCCAGTGCTACAAAGTCCCGTTACTCAGGACCAGCATTTAGAACAGGATGTTCTATCAGAAGCAGAATTCTCAAAAGGAAGTAATACAATCTTCATGTCTTTTCATCCAGCTAAAAGGAATGGACACCTGGACAGTTTATACTTTAATCTTTCTATAACATTTTTAGAAAGCTCAAATGAAACTCAGATTGACAAAAAATAGGTGAATGCAACTCATCTTGCTCATGTCTGTTGCTTGCAGACATGATCAGGAAAAGAGATAGAAACCAGGGATGTAGCTCAGTGGAACAGTTTCCGCCTGTATGTGCTGACTGGGAAATCGCATTCAGACATTGGGAAAAAAACAAATGCCAATAAGGGATTTTGAAAACACACACACACAGATACATGTACATATACACACATGGAACTTCCCATTGTAGTGTCTGGAGAGGTGATTTGTGTGAAAAGGAACTGACGAAAGTAGAACTTCAGTACAAATGTGATTTTTTCTTTTCACTTCTTCAAAGTTGGTTTAAACTCTCTCCATCTTCTAAATGACGATGTATTACTATTGTGGAAGCACTCTAGACTCTTCTTTCTGTAAATGAACAAGCAAAACACTTAAACTTTGGCATTTCTAATTTGCTAATGTCCATAATCTGGGTGATTTTAAAGATGTTAATAAAGTAAGAAAGATATGAGTGGTATGCAGATTCTCAGCATTCATCCAATTTGTATAAGTGGCATAAAGAAACTAGCATTGCGGAAAAGTTTGGTATTTTGTAAATCTTGATTCATTTGGAGAGAAACATTCCCTAACAAGGTCTGTGCTCCCACATTCTTGTCAGAGGGGAAAATATCTATGATTCACCTATAAGCTTTAATGAAAGCTTTTCTTTTCAAGCTATCAAATATTTCCTAACACAACTGATATTTATTTCTACTGTTGTATGGTAAAATACTACAAACCTAGTTATATAACAAATTTATTTTCTCAGTTTCTATTGGCCAGAAGTCCAACATGGTGAGGTTGTCTGCACAGAGTTTTTCAATGTTGAAATTAAGACACAGTTCTTTCCCAGAGTGTTTTACTGGGCAGGGTGGGGAGAGGCTATTCCAATCTCATTCAAACTCTTGCCAAAAATCTAATTCCCCATGACTCCATTTCCCTGCTGCGTATCATTCCCATGTTATCTTCAGTTTCTACATGTCTGTTCTCATATCATTTTCATGTGAACCCATTCATCATCAAGTCATTTTGAAAAAGCACATCCAATTCAGCTCATGCTTTGAACTTTTGATTTTTGATGTTATCAACAAGATAAAATGCTTTAATGGACTTGTGTGAATAGGTGAGACGCACCTAGATAGCCTCTTCCTTAAAATCAACTGTGCCATAACCAAACAAGGAAATAAAATGAGATATTTTATGGAGGAAATTATACACAGCATGTGCATTAGATAAAAGTGGTGAGACATGATGTGGAATTTCTCAGAATTCTTTCTGCAACATGGTCCTCAAGGTGGCTTTGCTCATGTCAATATTGGAGACAAATTTCTAAAGGAATTCAATAATGTCTTATCAGATATCACAATTAGGTGGATATAAATGAAAATAAAGTTACTTGTAATTATTTTTTTAAAAATAGCTAATATGAATAATATCTAATACCAGGAAATACACTAATGACAGATTTAGCTTTTTAAAAGTTGAAGATTTTATAACAATCAATTTATATAGTGTTCTGAGATTGTGCTTTATTTTTCTGAGATTTGTTGTTATTCTTGCTTATATAGGCCAGAAAAATATTCCCACTGCTGCCAGTGGTAAGAGAAGAACAGATTGATAATTTTCCCTATAGTCCTGGGAGACTTCCGTTTATCTGGCTGAGGGAAGAGAAAATCATGTCAAACTTGTCCTCTAAATTTGACCTCTGCTGTATTATCACTATAAAGAAATATACACTCTCTAATGTATGCTCTAATATACTTCACTTTGTCTATACATATCACAAAACACAAAAAACCCTTACTTTTTTTCTCTAAGATATATTTTATCAATATTTTCTATATTCCCTGTTTTTTGACATAGACTCATCTGTACTCAACCATTGTACTTATTGGCTAATTCCAATAAGGCCCAGCTGTAGCATAAATTCATATATTTTACAAAATGTCAACTTATGTACTCATTGTAGTCTACTATGCTATATATACATGGTAATATATATAGAGAGAGACATATGTGGTAATATATAATATTTGCCTTTATTCATAAATTTTACTAAAAATAGCTATAATTACATATGCCACCATTATATTTCTCTATAAACCAAAAACATACTGTGAATCAAATTAGTAAGTATACAAAATTATTTGTTAAGTTCTCAGAAACTTCATTTTCCATTTATTTTGTCACTAAAGAGCATCAGTTCTGTTCATCTATCATTACCTCAGTGTCTTAGTTACTTTTTACTCGTCGCCAAGACAAAGTACCTGATGCCCAAAAATAGGGAAGGAAAGGTTTATTTTTACAGGTTCTTGGGAGTTTCAGTCCATACTTAGTTGGCTCCAAGGCAGTGTGGCATGGTGGGGCTGCTGTTCATGGCAGCCGCAAGCAGCAAGGTGCACTGGCAAGAGAGAGAGCAGAAGCAAGAGGAAGACCCACCTCATTTACACTGTATGTCAGCTCCACCCCTGGGCAGGTGCAGAACTCACATCATCAATCCTGGCACTAGACTCAGCCCCATCAAAAATATATGAGGACTTGGAGGTACATAGTATATCACCCAATACACTCATTAAAACCATATCAGTCAGGAATAAGAGCAATAGAAACAGAAAATATTTAGCACTTAGATCTCGATACTTCCTTAATTGAATGAAGACTTCAAAGATATGCCTGTCAAATTTCTGGATAATTGAAAAGTGTA